>JANHGB010063217.1:76886-92031 GCA_026283785.1 Coracopsis vasa | reverse complement strand
ACTTCTTTTGTTTATTCCCTGTGCTACATACCTTTGATTAGAGGCATTTAAATTGGGCCCCCAATGAAGCCAACTTACCGGCTGGAATGGCTGGAATTCCTTTGTGTTGCTCTGCAGGTGCTCTCCTGCTGACTTGCGATCCCTCTGCAGGCTTTGGACATCTCTCACTGGCACTAACCTGGTATGAGTGGGATGGATTGAGGTTCGCCTCCCCCAGCAACTTCAGTTTATAGCCTTTTAGTTTAAAGCCTAGCCCGTTGCCAGTACTAGGCATAGCAGAGGAGTTGTTCACACATCTTTCAGATTATATTGCCATTTATGCATTCCATGATGATATTTGCCATTTTTGCAACAGCATGATATTGCTCCATGTTCAGTTTGTAATCACTATAATCCCCAGAGATTTTTCTGAAGAACTGCTGCCTAAACAGTTGTTGGCCATCTTGTATTCCTGCAGTTTATTATTTCTGCTGAACTTCCAATACTCTGTACTTATTTTATTGAGTTTCAGCCTATTCTTCCAGACCCTTTTCTCCATTTCTAAAGGCCATTCTGACCCCAGAAAGCTTTGCACTCTCTTTCACTTTGAATCTTCTGTAAATTAAACATGTATAACATGGATTACATCACTTAGGTCATGGTCTGATGGGAGCTGAGCACTGCTCTGCAGAATACCACGCAACACATCCTTCTGTTCTGATACTCCTTCATCCTCCTGAAAGTTATCCTCCAAACCTGTTTCTTCCAGCTAGTTTTGTCCCTACCTAACAGCATTTTCATCCAGCCCTTGATTCAAAGAATGTCATGTAAGCCAACTTTAAAGATCTCACTATACTCAAGAGACATGATGTCAGCTGTTTCTTCCCTTTCCATGAAGTCTGTTACCCTGCTGCACAAGGAAATTCAAGCGGTTTGACAATTCGTTCTTGACAAATCCATGCTGGCAGCTATTCATTTTCTTGTTATCCTTCATCTGCTTTCAAATGTTTGGTTTCTGTTTTTCTTTTTTTTGTTCCAGAATTTTTCTGTGGACTGAAGTTAACACTGATTGGTCTGTAATTCACTGGCTCCTCTTTTTTTCCCACTTTTTCAAAATGAAAGACATTATGCTTGCTCTTTTTCCAGCCTCTGGTACCTCATCTATCTCACATGAGCTCTCAAAGATAACACTAATGGCTTGGAGACTGCTTTAGGCAAACCCTTAAATATCCTAGCATGAAGTCCATCACAACCAGTCAATTTTGAAAAAATCTAGTCTCTTTGTATCTCCTTAAGTTGGTGTTTTCTACTTTTTGGCTAATATTTTCTCCCTTTTCTGTTGTTTTTTATAGTTCTACTAATAAGAAAATAATGTACTTTATTTAATGAAACGAATGCTCAAAAAAAAAAAGGATTCTTCAAAGTCTTCCATTAGCAGCTTGATTTCTCCTGTAAGCAAAGAGTAATCCTTGTCTAGACTGTCCTCTTACTAATGTATGTTGAGGGCAATTCCTTCACACGTCAGCAGCTCTAACTAGTTGCATCTCATATAATGCCTGGACCTTCCTGATTTCATCCTATATGCTTGTACCATTTTTTGGTACTCAATCATCTGATGTGTTTCCATTTCAATGTGTTTACTTCTTGTCACCTGTGCAGAGCTCACTTTTTAGCCAAGTTAAACTTCATACTGGGTTTTTCTGTGCTTGTACTATAACACCATGTCTTTGAGGATCTGACAGTTAATTCACCTTTACTTTCAAGTATTATAATTGCGTCTGGGGACATCTTAGCTATCATTCTCTCAAGTCCATTTTGTTACACTGTTGTTCCTCCTCCATCTCTTTGCAAAGATTGTGAAATCTCATTTCATGCTCAATTTCACCCAACTTGCCTACCGCCTTTGTACTCTCAGGTACTTTTCATTCTCTGAAATCTAAAATATAAAAAAGCCTTTCCTCTGCATCCATTTCTCCATTCCATAAAACAAAATACAGATCAAAACTAAAACCCAATACCTTGTTAGTACTTGCTGAACCATCCTTTCCCCACTATAGTTTTTTTTTCCCCAGGAGATGTCTGCACATAACTAAAATTTCAGATGAACATGAAATTCTCAGAAATTTCAGAAAAATCCTAACCCATCCAATGTTCCTGGCTTTGCAATAGCTCATAGCCCTCTTAATCCCTACACTTTTTATCAGACCTCTCTCTCACCCCTCACAGTCTGGGCCTCAGGATATGTCCTCACCTTTCCTTTATATTCTCTATTCAGTTATGTTTGTTGAGCCCCCTTCTCCTTCATATCGCCCCTTCATTAGGCTACAGTAGCAAATTCAAGACACTTATTCAAAAGTTTGTAAGCTTTAAACTTTCATTCGTTCTCGCGTAGCAGATGCTTCCCCACCTGCCCTCCCTGGCCCCAGTAACTGCAAGGGTTACAAAGCAGGTCACACTTCATACTATTTCTTGCAAAACTGCCCCTATCAGGAACCCAATAGGTCTTCATCTTGCACAGAGGGGGCAAGCTGTGGTCCTTGTCAGGGCACAGTTAAGCATTTGTCTGTCACCTTGGCTTGAGCCTAAGACGCAATTTATTTCGCTGGGTTGAGCTCCTGCCAGCATTTTTAGATTTATGTTCCAAACATCCTTCAAGACATAACTGGAGCATCTGAACTAGGTGGTGGAGGAAATGCAAAGGTTGATGTCGACTTTGCACCTAGCACATCCCACGCAGTGTTCCTCAGTAATCCCCTGCTAACGCAATGCGTGTCAGTGGAACAGCCTGAAACCTCACAGGACCCCACACAAGTGATCCTCTGGGAAGAAAAACGGTTGCCTAACATGACTCTGGATATTTCCTCAAAGAGATTTAGACTGAAACCACCAAAGTACATTCCGTTCCCCCTGCCAGACAAGAGGCAGTCCACTTGTTTGCTCTTTCCCAGCATTGCTGCCTGCTCTGCCTGGGGCTCAATGTAGAACAGGGCAGCGCTTGTATCTTCCTCTTACTGCATCCCATCTTAGGTGAACCGGGTAGCTGCAAAAAAGTACAAGCTCCAGAAACATGCACAAATTTTTAATTTCCTTTTTATTTCAACTTAAATTTATGCATACTCTCCCTGGTTTAAAAGTTTTTCTAGCCATTAACCAACAAAACACAGTACCTGTCAGATACAAGGAGTTAGCACTTTTTTTAGATATTCATTTGCTTGTTTAAAAGCTGTTCCATTTAAAAACAATATCCAACCAATATCATTGCTGCATTTATTCCCTTTATATAGGTTATTCTTCTATGAAATATTCATTCAAGTGGGCGCTGCTATATTTAGAAAGCAGGGAAGTGTTTTATGCACGTAGTTGCTTTTGTATTCTTGCTATGCAGGCAATATAAAAAAAAATCCAGCAAACTGCATTCCCATTGTGCTTCAATTCCAAGCCACATATTCTACAAGGTTCAGGCAAGATTAGATGTTTTGTTGCTGGCTAAACAGCTTCTACAGAAGTCACCTTTAAAGTTTAGATGCCCAGCCATCAATAGGTTCTGGATTACATGGTCACGTTTTTCAATTCATTTTCTGATTTTAAATTTGGTGTTTAAATTGGCTTAACTACTTAGACAAGAAAAAAAAAAAGACCTCATTTTTTTTGTGATAGATCTTATCTTCTTCAGTTAAGTCTTTGATAACCTTATGCAACTTTTCTCTTCCCGTAGTTCTTTTTATGGTGCACAAATTATGTCATCTTCAAGTACCTAGTATTTTTCTACAGAATCACTTTAAGCTACTAATAAATTTTCAATGTAAGTTTTTAGCCATGTGAAGCTTTAACAGCTGAATTACTACTTGACTCACTTGGTAGATGATTAAAAGTACTTCATGGGAGAAGTACGGATATTAGAAAGCCTAAGTAAATGTGAGATCAATATTTTAATTAATAAACAAATTGCTTAAGGATAACTGAATGTCCTGAGATTGTAAAGCTTTTCTCTACTTGTACAGACCTCAGAGAATGGTAAGTATAAAGTTTCTGAGGTCTTCTATTACTTTGAATTCTGTTACTCTTTCAAGCAATTGCTCAGAAAAAGCTACCAAAAAAGAAAAAATAATAATAATAATAAAAAAAAGCTGCATATCCAGTTGCATTCCCATACATGTAACTGGAATAAAAGTAAAATTTGGGAGAAACCATCATTTTCATAAAATGGTAACATTTTTCTTCACAAACTGTCAAGTCGCCCGCAAGATCGTGAAGCTGATGATGATAGTTATGAAGCGGCAACTGAACACTGGAAACAATAATAGCTACATGAAGACAACACAGGAACTATAGATGAAAAACACCTTGTTCACCACCTGCATCTCACTGTAGCTCAGGATTTATCTTCTGAACACTTCTTCCACATTTTCACCAAAAAGCTCAGTGCATTGGAACAGCTCCTGGATTTTTCTACTTCCAAAAGATACAAGTATTTGTAATAGGAAATAATTGCATTCAACTTTAGTATTACGTTAAGGAAATTCACTTAATGTATAAATTCATATCATAACAAAGCCTGCAGTAGCCTTATTTTTATCCTCGAATTATAAAAAATTCAAGACAAATTGGTGAGGCAAGAGTAAAGACAGAATAGCATCCAAAGGCATGACAGAAGGAATCATTAGGATGTGTTCCATGGTCTACCCTCTGGAAAATGAGTTCATTTAAAAATCAGAAAGAAAAAAGCATGAAAAAGCTTTTTGTTTCTCCAAAATTGGGATTTTGGAGAAGTCCCAGAAAGAAAAGGAACAAGAAAAAGAAACACTTATGAACTGCGATATTTGTGGTGCTTCCTATCTTTTCAGGGTTCAGACAGTGAAGCTGCAAAGCCCAAGACAATGAAAAGTTCCTTGCGTTCTTGATGGCCTTTCCTTCTAGATTTCATTATTAATGCATGTACAGTTTTAATCTCTCAATAGCTGAAAATAAGAGTGCTATTTGACGCAGCCAATACATTCCCCTACTTTACTGAGAAAGACCTGAGTTGCCCCCTGTACAGAGAGCTTTAAAGGTGCTGAACTTCGTGCTAGCTGTCTAAACACTGACATTTATAAAGCTAATTTTACCGAAATATTATGCATGCCTTACAATAGAGCAAGAATTAAACTGACATCAGTAATATCAGGGCTTTTCCATTGACTTATGAAGACAAATCCAAGTCTTTCATGGAGAACCAGTTTAAAAAGGAGAAAATGGATTATATGGTATGAAGTGTAAACACAAGTATGAATCTGTCTGTGATATCTGCTGTTCAGCACTCACAGGCTGAGCACCTAAGTCTGACTTATGAAAGCTAATACCTGCCCTCCCTGTCTCCCACCACACTTTTTAGGGAGAATCACCTGAATTTTTAGACCCCCCACTCCTCCACCACTACAGGACCGTCATTTTCATTAACAACTTCCCAGTTCATCTGGGGATTGAGTTGATAATCCCCAGACTTTGAAAAAGCAGCTGTGTTGGATTAGAAAAAATGATATGGAGTCCAATGAGGTCAGCTGAGCCTTCCTGCACATGATGGGAAATCATGGTTACGGTAAACAACAGTAACCTGACGACATATATGGCAGCCTTGTAATCTAACATGCATAGGAGTGTCCCAGATTACCCAGGATTTCTTTTTTTCAAATATGTAGACATATATAGTATGTATTTGGTTAACATCACCCATAACAGCTAAAAATAAGGGCCAAATAGTGTCAGCTCTACAGTTTTGTACTATGTGATAATAAAAAGCTTTGCAAGGAATCTTGAAAAAGGTTAATAAAAAGTCAGCTCGAAATGGAATCGTGCCTCATTCAGCAAAACCAAAGCAATTCAAAATTAATTGCATTCGAACACAAACTCAGACAAAGCTTTCCAAGGAGATTAAACCATACCAACCAATGCAACAGGATTTAACAAACAGATGAAGAGTATCGAAGAGCTTGGAGAGAAGAAATCTCCTGTGCTGGAAAGGAAATTAAATATTTCTAGTACATTTTCAAGTGTATATCCCATCTGTTTTAACATTTGAAGTGACAGGACTCTACAACATCTGTTACAAGACAAATTGCTGCCTAATGGCCTTGCTGCCATAACAATTTGGTCTTCTGGAATTCATACTCAAGCTCACCTTTTTTTTTAAAGGAGAAGCTATTACTTATCATAAAGAGCATCTCTCTCTGAAGGCAAACAAACCTCTGTTGGTCTAAAATTTTTGAACAATGAGTAAATAGTGAGCCAAGACAATCTCGTGTATTTGTTTCATGTGCTGTCTCTCTTTGCAAACTATGAATCAGCCTGTGAATATGTGAGATTTTCCTTGAAGTTTGGACAGTGTTTGGATATAAGACCTCTAAGAAAAAGGGGGAAAAAAAAAAAAAGACAAAAAACTTGGATTGTTGCAGAGATAATTTGGTCAGAGTGAATTTTTTTCCTGAATGAACACTGAGCCATTATTCAGGAAAGTGTCAGGATGAACATTATCTCATTACCTGCTGTCTTTCAGGCAGTGGTCATTAAAGGAGGCAATGGTCATTTAAGGTAAGCGATATCACAAGAAAAATCTTTAACTGTAATATAAACTGCATAAGGTGCTCCCAGCGTGAACCAAAAGGCTTGGCCAAATTCCGCTTCCGGCAATTACTCTATGTCAGCCTAATAACTCCTCTGCTTCTCTTGCCCAGCTCCCGCAGCTCCAAAGAAACACAATTTTCCTCTTTGTGTCAGTTGGCATAGAACTGATCTTTACTACGGGTTTGCTACCTGAAACTGCAAAGGGATCCTACAGCAAAAGAGGCAGTAGCAAGCCTCAGCTGCAGCCCGGGTCCATGGGTACCTGCAGGGTTATGGCCCCTCCAGATCACATGAAGACCTCTGCTTACCACCCCAACGTGCTAACAAGGCAGGAAACACACCCCTTTAGCTCCCAAGTGAACCTATGCCTGTATGCTGAGTGAAGAGGGAGTTGCAACATAAATCAGAATAACCAGTAATGTCTGTGTTCTGCAATACTTTCCAAGAAATAATTTGCATTACCAGCTTGCAAAAATGACTTTTTTTTCCTTTAAATGATGCAAAGATGGCTGTGCTCATCAGACAAGGTAAGGCACATGCTTCATGTCTGAAGTGCAAAAGAGGTCAAAGCATTGCTCACCACATCATGAATAAGAACACAAAAGGGCATTGTAAATTCCAAGGCAGAGAACAAAACAAGGAAGGGAGTCAGGTGAAACCGTAGAAATATCACACGTATTAAGTTTTAACACCCAGATGAGAATTAGATTACTACATTGCCTTTCACAAACTGCTACTTTTTAATGTTGCAAATACTTCTCTGTGATAGATGCAAATAAATTAATGCTGTCATTAATCTTTCCATTTATATCTTTCTCACTTCTTATGTCTGCTTTCATCGTTGCACTTACCATACTTAAGTATATGTTAAAGAGACTGTCATTTTCCCTTCAGTATCTACTACTTCTTCAAACAAACACTACTGGATTCTAAAGCAGAAAATGTTGTTTTCTGAAAATTATCTTTTGTTCTTCATTGAAGTTGGAGAATATTCTGGGTGAAGTTTTCCCATTGAAATCCTTAGATAAGTTGAGAATATTGAATAAATACATAATTATGTCCTCTGTAAGAATGTTTTTGTTTCTAGATTATTAAGCAGGAGGATACAAGTAGGCTATATAAAACCATCCCAATAGAAATTCTTTTCATTAATGCTTTAACATTGAACTCTTACAACTCCAATTAGACACACTGGCAAATTTTAGAGTACTTATGTGACTAAGGGCAACTCAGATGTGTGCAAAGCTAACGGGGCTGGGCTCTTATTCTATTGAGAAAGGCTGCACTGAAGAGATAAGCAGTCTTATTTGAAGGAATAACTCACTTGCCCAAAATCTTAAAAGCACAAAAGTGTAAGGTAGGAGGTATCTCAGATGTTCTGCAGCCCTCAAGCCAGTACTGACTGCCCAAGAAAAGGAATTCCCACTGCACCCTCTACATTTTTCTGTGTGCAATCCCAGTGCATGAACACTTCAGCTCCATACTGCCAGCAAGTCAGTAGCACACAAACAGGCTACAGCTGAGCATGGCATCTCAAAAAAGCCCGAAACAAAACAAAACCAAAAAAACCCTCACCCCAAAACAACCAAGAAAAAAGAAAACCAAACCAAACAAACAAAAAAAACCCACCCACCCAAAACAGGGTCGTATCCCAAACGCAGAGCTTTTCTGTAGGTATGGAATAGTCCAGTTTCCTATACTACGTTTCTGATGCAATTATGTCTAAACAGAAGTCTAAGCAGGTCATGAGTGGAATTAGGATTGTTTCCAGATTTGTCATTTAGTCACTATTCAACCTTAGTCTAACCACTTAAGCTAAAGCTTTCCAAAAGTGACTCTGCTACTGGAAGGGAAGGCATCCTTCCAGCATAAGCCTGCAACATTACTGATCGTCATCATCCAAAACTCCCACAGTCTTGTCAGATGCCAAAGGAAGTTAAATGTCCTCAGACTCCCAGAATATTAGCAAAAACCTCCTTTTGTTTCCTTTCAAAGTCTCCAATCTCTAGCAAAATTATGAGTGCCCAATATTTCTCATAGGACGAGAAAAATAAAAGTACATGCAAAGTTCTTGGGATCCTCTTGACACATTCTATGCTCTTCTCAGGATTATGATATGTTTCAGATTACCCATTTAAAGACCATATTTCAGAAACCCTTGAGTCAGGTTTAGCATCCACAAATTAGTGTACTGTACATTTGTACCAAACAGATTACAATGGTTCTTTATTTTAACAACTTTGCAGCTATTTGAAGTTAGAAGTGACTGCAAGCTTATTCAACAAACTTTTTACCAGAGCCAGACTGAACTCAGTTCTCATGTAATCCCCTTTCAGACATTAAAGAAAGAGGCATTATAAGGAATGGGGGATGCAGAAGGCAAGCGCCCATCAAAATCCTCTACATATAGCATCAGGAAGAGGTTCCTATAAGGCCCTTCTGATTAAGAATAGTGCAGAACCGACAGCAGCGTTGCACTAAGCAGAGTTACTCATGCTGCATAAATCAGATATCCAAATTGTTCTGCAAGACTGATTTACTGTTTCCTTCTCTGAATGGTATTTATTTACACTCAAATTTGGCCCTGCTTACAGAGGCAGAAAGGTATTTTTCTTCTCAGCCTCCAGTGCACTGATTTCTTGCCCTGCCACCCCCCCAGAACAAAATAAATCTCAGCTGTTCTCAAAACAAGCTTTCGGTAGACAAAGTAAACTGAGGTGGCACAAACATAGGAAGCAAGGATTAGTTGCATAAAAAGCAAGACAAAAAGTTAATTGCCCTTTCATGTCAATACCCATATTGGCAAAACAAAGTCTCATTTTTTACTTGAACACCACGTGCAAGCAAGTCTTCAGAAACATACACTAGCAAACTCCCTAAAGCAAAGGGATAAAGATAAGGCTTATGCAGACAAGTTTGCCAGCTCTGGGGAAAGGAACTAAAACTTTCAGTGTACGGTCATTAAAATTTTTGAAATCTAGGTCCATATTTTCAGCTGCAGCTTGTGGTTGTATGCTGACAGAGGGGAAAAAACAACACATTCATATGCACAAATGCAAATTCGGCACGAACACAGCTGGGCCCATGAATAAAATTTGCATGCACAAATTTAGAAGCGAGTTTGAGTCCAGATGAATGATTTGATCGTAAGAGCTTTAAATAAGCGTTTATGTAAGCAAAGATTGGAGCCGGCAACTATTAAAGAAGTGTATTAGCTGAAAAATATTACCAGAGAAAACAGAGCTCTCTTGGATAGCGCAGGCAGCCCTTCTTCCCTTCTCCTTTCACTGCCAGTTTTTGCAAACACATTTGAAGTGTTGGGAGGGGTGGGGGGTTGCAAGGATCTCTCACAAAGCTGGAGCACTGCAGTGGTCCTGGGGGAGGGAGGGAGCAGCAGCTCAGAGCACCAGCATTGCTTGGGGTTTCAAAACTTTCCAACGTCTGAGTCCGGACAGAGGGACGGGTGCTTGCTCCTGCTCTACACTTTGTCAAAGTGAACAGATCAACTCTAAGCGCTGACATTTTTTCACAAGAAAAAATTTGCATCACAGCAGCGTGCAGCAGGGTGAGAAGCGGGCTTGCTCCGCACCCATAGGTATGTGCCTCGCAACGTGAAGTCACAGCAAAGTGTCTCACTGGCATCGCACATGCACCATAAGGGCACGCAGCATTTGCATTCAAGCATATTTCAGCCATCAACCTAGAAGGATGGGGGCAATTGAAACTTGTAGCAGCAATGAATACAAGGCTGACTCCCTTGCCTGCTCCTTAGAAAGCATAATAAGGATTTCCTGGGACAAGTTAAATGCCCAGTTTCTTTAAAAACATATCATGAGGAAAGCATGGAGTTTGTGAACTTTGTGGAGGGACGCTGACTTTGTTCAATTGCATCTCAAGTGGCAGGATAAAACATGCTTTTCTGCAGCTGTGTTTTTTCTTTAGAATAATAAAGAGATACATCACCAAATTCCCCTACACAGCCCAAAATTAATCTAAGAGATATTTGGCTACAACAGCAGTATTGAGTATTGCAGTGGGGTCACCACCACTGGCCAAGGAGGCTGCCAAACCCCTGGAAATCGTGGAGAAAGATCCCACTACAAGGAGCAGTGTGGAGCATCCTAGATGAGGGAGACTTTCTGGCATAAACACCGCACAGCCCTTCAGCCTCAGGTAGGTCAAACCTATCACCTGTAGATGTTGCAGTGTTCTAAGGCAGCTTCCTGCAGTGCCTTTTCCCAAATGCAGCCTGGCCAGGTGAAGAGCAACTGGAAATCTCAGTAGATAGGCTGGTAACAGCGGTGGCTGTGGCCACTGTGACTGCAAAGTTTGACCATAACATCATTGCCAGAGATGTACACCAGCTATGGAAGTATTATTAGCCCCAAGAAGAAATGCATCCTGCCACCTGGTAGCCGCAAAGAGATTTCACATCCCACTTGGCGGGCCGGATGGCCTCACGCTCCTCACCAGCCACCACTTCTCCTCCCAGCGCCTCCATTCGGAGTTACACCCAGACACACGTCCCGCTCCAGCGTGAATATTTCTCTTCTCCCCTAGGAGCAAAGCTCCTTCAACATGTGCCGTCTGCTGTGCCAGCGAGACCTGGCATAGCAGCAGGGTACAAAAGAACATCCCTGACATCCTATGAATATTCATGATATATGAATATTCATTAAATTAGCATCTTTATGACTGGGCCACCAGATTCACAACTGGCGTCTCTGGAAAGGGGTTATTGTATTTTAATTAAATACCAGACAATTACTAAACAGTTATATTCGCTGGGATTTAACTGATATGAAAGGGATAGGTACTGAGCTACAAATGTTAAGAGCGACTCTCCCTCCACACACATTTAATGCTTATGAAAGTCATGTGTAAGCATTGAAAAGGAAAGAAAAAAATCCTCTATATGAAAAACCAAAATAGCTTCAGATTATCTTTTTAATAGATTCATACTGTGTGGGAACCTTCAGCATTTCCCTGGTGCCTAAGCAGACCAGAATAGCAAAGTAGTTATTATATCTGTCGTCAGTGAAGAGACCACATGTTCACAGATATTTGTACAGCACCTAGCGCAACAGGGCTCTGATCCGTGCATCTGGCATTGCTGTAGTATTTAAATAGCAATAATAGCAATATAAAGCAATCTTTGTCGATATCATGAGAGAACAATCTAATCTAGTTATCAGATTATAGCTCATTAAATGCCACCAGAAAAGGCTATCAACACTTCTACACATTTACTGGCCTAAAAAGAATTTTAAGCCATTAATTGCTTCCATAACGTGGGGTGAATTTTCAGCATGGTGCCTGGAAAATTAGGCACGCAGGCTGTGTAATTGTTAATGGGAATTGTGACCCAATTTTCACGCCTGGCACTGAAAGTTTGCCCCTTGCAAAATATTTACATAATTTGCTAGTAGATTTGCCACATCTTTTGCATGTTAATTTCACTTCAGTGACAATTCCTTGAAAAAGTACTGCCACCAGTGTATTAAGAGTAACTTTGACATTTATGCAGTACTTCCTGTGAGTTATCTCAGGCTACAACTTGCAAATCATTACACACTGAATCTTCAAGGATATGCCATTAACTAGTATATTCATCACAGGACACAGCCCTTGCCTGTCAGGGAAGCGAATTGATGACCACTTGGGAAGGCTCTTTCCCATTTGGGCTCTAATTCTACAGTGCAATAAGATGCTTTGTAGCACTCATACCTGGCCCCAGTGCTTTTAACATTAACAGGTTCACTCGCAATTGCCACGTTTGATGTTTCAGTGCAGAATCTACCATTTTTTCCTTCCCTATAACACACACAAGAGTCTGGATTTTACATCTCCAGACCCTCAGCACTTCTCCAAGCTGCCACAAACTGTCTGTGGTAAGGAGGTGGGATCATGTTAAAGGTTCACAATTTCACACAGCTGCGTCTTTGCCTGGAAGCGCAGTGATATTCTGCAGGCAGCTTAAGCTTTTAAGTACCAGCATCTGTCCTCTTAGCAGCTCTTGACGGTTGTTTGGGTGGCCAGGAGACTACCCATGCTGCAGGGAAAAATAGGAACATTTCGTTTCATCCTCTCCTTCCAGACAGACATCCTTTCTTTTGCTCCAGAGGAAAAGCAGCAGCATGCAGAAGCACATCAAGCCATTTTCAGCTGCTCTGTAGCACTGACACCAGCACGGCTATGAAACAGCAATGAGCTGGAAAAGCATTCTGGGTATAGAGATGCAAATGAGCACACTAAGCCCTTTCCCAAAGGACACTACACAGGGACCTTTCATAACATAAGGTTTCACTCAAACACTTAAGACACAATTCAAAGGGCTTGCTCAGGTAGAACTCCCATATGTCCGAATGGAAGACAAGCACACGAGTCCAGAATCACACCTGCAAAGCACGTGGCTCCTGCCCTAGATATAGGCAGCAAGGCACACCAACATCTTTTCCAATTTGAATATACCCAATCCACACTTCAAATCAGCAGATTTATGAGCAAAATTGCAACCAGTCAATATTTCCGGTTTGATAAAGCAAAGGCAGGCATGAACCAGGGACCAAACAGTGCTTTCCCTAACCTTTGGCCAAAACTAACAGTTGTGCTCATGCAAACACATGCTGAGAGGTCATCTTTCTGCTGACCCCCTTTCTGCTGCAGCTCCTCCATCTCCGGTAATGCTGCACTTTGTCCAGGGAAGCTGCCTGCAGTAACTTGGAGCAGTGCGCAGCCACCTGGAGTGTGAATCATTTAGCAATCTTTCTACTCAAACAGGTAGAAGTTTTCCCGAAACAACTTATCCTACATACTGTCTGCAGCTCCTATGAGTACTTATGCATGCAGTGTTTTTAAGTGAGTTTGTTTATGTATCAGATGTACTGCTGAACAGCAGGTGATTCAGAGCATTATTCTTCAAAATGGCTAGAAGCAGATATGTATTTGATATTACCAGGACTCCACCTGAATGAAACTGGAGTGTGCATCATGCAACAGAAATGCAGTTCATGCACAGGCTTGGGTATTTACATGACTAGGTTGGAAAGTGACATATATCCTTGGAAAAGGATTCTGTTTCCCTAAACAGAGCACCTACAGTTAACAATCATTGTTTCCTAGTCTTACTCACACAAGAGGAAGATGCTGCCAACTAGAACTTGGTTTCCAAACTGATGGGTAGGGGTGAAAAAGGGAAGTGCTACTGTTTGCTAACAAAGGCTTGGGTACTGTGGCTCCTAAAATGAAGCTGTAGTGAAGGATCCTTTCTAGAACTAACTGCCGAGTTAGGACTTGATTGGGATTTTTTGCAGCCAGTTGTACCAGACCAGATCTGTTTGACTTCAGTGGAGCATAATCCAGCCCAGCTACATGTATGATAGAAAAATATCTATGATTTCCTATCAGATATTCTTTTCAGATATCAGACAATCTTTTCAAGTGTTTTAGGAGTCTAAATCTCTTTCTTAAACTTGATCTAGACATTCAGGAGCCTGCAATGCATTGTCTTCCAATGATACTTAAACTCCTAGAGTTGCCTGAAAGAACTGAAAATGAGACTATAGCACTGCTGAAAATATTCCTGTCTGTTCAGAGATGAATTAGTGGTTCAGCCCAGGCCTGGGAAAGAGATTTTTTTCTTTTAAGTTATGATGTTCCTTCTGTGGCCTTGGGAAAATCATCAGTCTTCCTGCCTCGGTTTCTTCATCAGTGAAACAATTATGTATGAATTCCACAAGCTGTTCTCAGGATTTGACAGTATTCATTAGACTGAATAAAAATGAATGCCCTTAAGTGTTAACCAGTTTTATTTAGTCAACAGATAAAATCAAAAGACAGCACACTAGGGCCTTTACTATACTGCACCCCAGTTCCTAGAAGACCCTCCACGGTCCCTTCAGCCGTTGCCTTGCCCTCCCATCACAAGCTCCCCCTGCCACCCTCAGGCTCTCTTGCTCTCTCTAGCTGCTCCTGACGTGTAACATGAAAATCCCCTTTTTCCCCCCCCTCCCTCTTCAAAATTCCCTTCAAGAAGGGCTTTTTCCCCTGGATCTTTTCCTTGTTCAAGACTCCTGCTCATGCACGGTTGTCCTGGGTCTTGTCTTATTTCACTCGCAAGCTGCTCAGGACAGGAAATGGGCCCTACCTACAGCCCATATCGCATATGATATTCCCTTTGGAGTCAACGTAAAGTTAAACATACGCGCTATAAGCCTTTGCTGGATCAGGGCCTACGCTTATAAAGTGCTGCGTAAGCCTGTGTTGCCACAGCATAGAACTGTTGAGCAAATAAAATATTATAAAATATTTTTTGGTTTTAAAAATGGACCTGCTGCTCCATTCACACTGCTCCTCCGAGTTTCATGCAAGAGCAATATTAGATACAAAGCTTCCAGATAGAAGGACTGCAATGGGAAAAACGCTAGCAATTATTCAAAGCAAATGTAATTTTCACACTGCCGCTATTTAAAACACTTAGAGGAGAAAACAGTTCATCACACTTGGAAAAAAAAAGAAAAAAGCGCAATATCTTTTTTCCGCCTCGGGGGGGGGGGGGGGGGGGGGGGGG
>JANHGB010063217.1:0-76876 GCA_026283785.1 Coracopsis vasa | reverse complement strand
CCTCCTCCCCCGCACCTCACACCCCCCCTTTTCACTTTTACGTGAAGTGTTTGAGGATCAAGAGATCTTCCCTGTTCATCGTGAAATAAATCTGACATCACACTCAAAGCTTTTCAGCACTTATCCTGATTAGCCAGATAGTAAGATGTTCTGCAATGGGATCTGGCTAGGATTAGCCATTTTCCCATTCTCCCCATGTGCTACATGCTGCCCCATGGTCCACGGTGCCTTTTGTTGCTCAGGGATGCCAAGAGCTGTGCTCCCCCATCCCCAGCAGTGGAGTTTTGCCACATGAAATTATCGAGGTTGCTTTCCATAGCAGACAGTGTAGGGACCCATTCATTAGCTATTAAAGCTTTCATTTTCATAACAAAACCAAACAGCAGACTAAAGTTGGATGCAAAATATGTTTCAGTAGTAACAAGTGATTTCCTGGGAGGCATTACTGAACCACTATGTGATAAACCTGTCTAGCTGGTAGGGACATATAAGGTAGGAAAAATACGCAGCTTGTTTAATCAGATTCAGCCAGCATGCTTAGTGAAAGCCAGCTCTGCCATGTGGGGTTGACCTTAACAGAGGGTATGGCCCACAGACCTACAATACACCCTGACTTTAAACATCCGTGTAGCCCAGTGACATGCATCCACACGCGGCTGCAAGTCAAAGAGGTCTGAGGGAAAAAAGAAGAAAAAAACAAAAAAAGGAAAAGGAAAAAACCCCTACTTGTGCGACTATTCCACTCATCCCTGGGGCATAAGATCACATACATTCAGCCTTATTTGAAAGTTTTCAGGGCCTTATGTATTTTTTCAAGCCAGACCCCAAAGGAAGTATGAACAGAAGAAAAGCACTATTCCAAGTCTCTGTCCATATCTAATACTTCTTTCAAATCCACTCCAAAACCTGGGATTTACCTTCCCTGCCTCACACACCTGCACTTGGCACTTCCCAAACTCAGGAAAACTGTTTCAAATCACACCAGTAAAGCACAGGTCATTCTCATTTCCTCTTTTTTTAAACAACAAATAAGGTATAGTAACCATAAACAAATTAAATCTACATTTTAGGCAGCTACATTGTTTTCCTTCTAGAGAAAGAAAAGAAGGAAAATTTCACAAAATATAACAGCCACACTTTCCAGTGAGTATCTGGAAGTATTCTGGATGCTGTGCTGACAAGGGGGAAATGAGGACTGAACCTAAAGACAAAGAGGAGCAAAGGGACCAAAACATCTGAAACAACTTTCAAACATACATTTGTAACAAACATCAAGAGGTTGGGAAGAGCTTGCACACATGAGAAAATTCTCATTCTCTTCTCAGTGTATTGTCTCTCCACGCCAGCTCTGCCTGGGGCAAAGGACCTTCCCCAGGTCAGCCTGTGTAGTTAGTAGCGATGCCACACTTGCTCCCTCCTTGTGCAAGACTTCAAACAGCTCAGAGATCATCTCAAAACATCAGTGTAAAACACCAGCTAACTAGCAATGCAGCTTCTGTTTCTCAATACCAAGACCAAGTTTAGGCATTTTTCCGAAGTAGATGCTCTAGTTCATCTAGCTATTGAACTAGATGCAATCCCACAGTCTCCACATGCAAGAAGCCAGAACACACTGTGACAGTGACCTTTTGCAGTCTTAAAATTTTTGAATTTTAAAAACTTAGGCTGTCACTTGCTACAACTTTATGACCACCTTTGAGCCACAAACAGTGAGAAAAGAACTGAGAAGGGCAGTAGGAAGATGGGGAAGTGGTTCAGTGAAGAAGAACCATTTCTTCTCTTCCAGAGGGAAAAAAAAAGATAAAATACCACTCTGTCTTTGTGTCTTTCCGAACATACCACTTGAAGCAGCCGTCCAGACGCCTTAGCAGGGACACTTACAATAACTAGCTCCCTTTGAAGCATCTTACCTTGAACGTTTCTAATTCAGCAGCTTCTAGAGTAAGTAGAAGTAAATGCAGCTGCTGTGCTTACTCATATTAGGTTTTTTACATACATTTAAAAATTGACCCTGAGCATCATATTTATGCGTGTGATCAAACAATCAGTTAGTCAATTGATTTATTCATGCTCAGTTGCTATTTCTACATGCTTCAGAAATGGGTCTGAATAGATTTTTTTTCTTGCTAAAAGAGGTGGAAGGGATTCTGAGATGGAGTAGATAAGACAATGGAATACAAAACTAAAGGATGAAAAATCCAGATTTTTAGAAGACTTAGAAGCACTAACAAGCTGGTGACTGCATATAATTCTTTATGAGGGTGCAAAATGATTAAAACAGACCCATTAGATTTTGAAAAAAATATCTACGAGGTTAAAATATAACTATATAGTTGTGCCACTGTTGCAGCTGCTTAGAGACAGCATTTTTAAAAGAAGTTTATTTAATCTCTCCACTGACTTGTCTCCAGGGTATAGGAGTTTGCTTAGTGCTAGGTCGATGCTTGGTCAGGCTATAACGCTTCATGGTTCTTGACACAGCTCTGAAATAGAAGCTTTTACTCTGGAGACAGCAAACAGCATGGAAGAGAGAAGTGGTAGGAATTCATATTTCTGTACCGTAGACATTCGTTTCTCTACAGTGCTCTGTTTTGCAAACAGTTCAAGATTTTGGAGCTTCAGAAGCTGAGTGTCTGGTTGTAAGGAAAGAAACGGGCATATGCAGATTTTAATTCTGAGGCTAATTTGATCTGTAATATTTTAATCTCCTCATATTTGCACCAATCTGAAGTTCTGTTTGCAGAAAGTTTATTAAAATACAAGTCTAACACGAAAACAAAACGCATCACTTCCCAAAAATGCTCCCCTAATTGCTTACACCATAAAAGTGAATATCTCATGAAAGTTTCAGAAATATATTTCAGGGCACTTTTGAGTCATACAAGATGACAAAGCACTTTTTTAGTGCTTTTACACTTTCAGTTTGTTTGGGTTTTTTCATTTTGATTTGTTTATAAATTTGGGTACAACCACAACAGCCATCATCACAAGAAGACGGGATTGAGCCTCCCACGCCTTGCACGGGCATCATTGTTAGCAGTGAAAGGGACACAGAGACTGTTTCTGTTCATGAATGCAGCAGGAAGGGCAGAAAATGTAGGCTGTAGCTTGGAAATACTTCCAATTCTTGAGCAAGAGACATCAAAAAAACAACACTGAATCATTACCCATGCCAGGAGATCAAGGGAAGATTTGGGAAACGTGAGAGCAAGATGGGTCTGATTGCCAAATGCTACAGAAGGTTCCTGCAGCCTCCATCTCTATCACCTGAGCGACAGACTAACAGGGATAGCCAGGACTATTTTTAGCTAAGAGAAAGGGGGAAGCTGATAATGTGTTAATCACAGCACAAATCACGGATGCATATACCACTTCCAAGGTGTCACGTATATGACGAATGCAAGCACAGGGGGAAGTGGAAGGAATCCGTATACTGCTGTGAGCAGCCTCAATAATAAATGAGAGGAATTGGAAATGCCTGTGAATGCCAGTTCTGAAATGTCAGTGTAAAAATACTATGTAACTACCTTGCTTAATTACAGTAGTACTTGTCGCTTGTATTTCTGGGGTGCTAACTGGGGTCCTTCTCTTTCACTTACGCTGCAGCTCACTGCACACCCGTGAATGACTTGCTCTTAGGCAGCTAGAAATATTTTATAAAACCTGCTTTTTCATGTAACTGCTGGTCCATACTCAGGCTACTATCACACATTCTATTAATGGCAGCAGGTGAGCCACTAATTCAATTGGTATCGGGTGCATATATCAGAGGCTAAATAAATTACATTTTCCATTCTAACATGCTTTTAACAGTCTTATCCAGAAATAGGTGGGGGGAAAGCACCAGATGTGTTATTCTGTGCAACAGATATAAGATTGAGCCTTAAGAGACAGGGTTATTAAAAACTGCACCCTTCACCTAGGAATTCAAAAGAATTGATTGTACAATCACAATGACTGTCCAGTTACAGTGGGACTATCCATACATAATATCTGAGGGAAAAACATATCTTTCACACTTCCTGTCTCCAGTGTCCCAACTTTAATATACCATTAAAATTTGTCAAGATTTCCCTTCAACATATTGCATCCCCTGTGAGGGAGTGCTCACTGTGGATTTCCTTAAGGCCTTTGTTCTCAAGAAGGCAAGATATATTTAAAATTATCGTCATTTTATTAAATATATATTTCTTTTTCTTTCTTATTTTTTTAATGGTCATCAGTTTGGAAAGACATCTCAATCCAAAAGGGATCCTTTTCCTAACTTGTAGGAGAACATTTACCTTATCCACAGTGGGATGGAGTAGCTGAAAGAGAATTTCCTCTCTGGACACAGAAATGTTGCCTCTTTCCAAGTTCCATTTTCTCAGTTGTTGAGTGATTATCAATTATGTAACACTGACATTTTGTAAAGTGTCATCTGTGGGCAGTAGTGAATTGGAAGTAAGAGAATGTCTTCCACAGAAATGAACTTGTCAAGGCTGGTCATTAGCTGGGTTTGGAGGCCATGGGAAATGCAGCAGTAATGATAAACCATACTTCTTTTTTTCTTTACTATTATTTTTTGCCCTCCCCCTCTATAAAATGAACCAGAGAAGATTATGTAAAAGCCTCTGAGCCCATTAGTAAGGTCTTCAAGAGCACAATATAAAACAAATTTGTCATTGCTAATATACCAAAGAAGTCACTCAAGCAATTGATTTTATATGTTTTTTTGAAATACCCAGTGAGCAGTTCAGTTTTGTACCAAGGTGCCTCAAGTAGTCAGTAGACTGAAGCTTAGGGTGTCAGGGAAAAGATGAAGTTTCAAATTCCTTTTCTAATGCTTACTCAGCTGGAAATTACACCACAGTATCTTAAATCCTGAGTCTATGCCCCAGTCACAGGGCTCTTTCATCTTCACAGGCACTGGGGATGACAAGGTGTGATCTCAACCCTTGTTTCATTCCTTTCCCAAGCCTCCATAAATTCCTGAAAATTAGTAACTTCAACTTCTCTTTAGCATGAAAAGCCATTTCAGAAACCTCCACATCTCACAAATGTTCGCCACTTAGCCCTGTAAGTGTAAGATAACTTCAGCCTAGGAAAGCAGCACCAGTTTTAAAACACTGGAACAACTTACAACTGCAATGGTTGACATTCCTCTGAGAGACATAATCCAATGTAATCAGAACTCCTTGACTGGTACGACTAGTTTACTAGTCTAAAGTTGAGTATAATTATTACAGTGACACGGAACAGCTTGCATCACATAGAAATTCAAATTAGCTGATTCCCCTTTCCTGAGAAGGACTTTGTAGATGTGGTATTCATAACAACAGGTAGAATTATTTCCTGTTATATGAAGAAATTACATAGATTTAGCTGAACATCCAACCATCAGACACTGGTATACGCAAAACCTCTACTGCACAAATCTTTCCTGAAATGAATCAAGCTTTCAGGAGGTGAAGCACCTTCAGGTAATACTCTCATTGCACAACACACAAAGTTTGTCTTAAAATAAGCTCTCATGCTTCAGTTCTGCATCTATTCAAATGACTTTATCATTAACTACCAGTTTTGTGGGGCCAAATTTTAATTCTTTTTCAGTTAAAACTCCCTTTATTTTTGCAAGGCATGGAACATTCAACAAGAAAGGAAAAACAAAAAAAGTCACACTGTGATGCCAAATCACAAAAAAGAAAAAACCACACACACAAAAAAACCCTAACCCAAAACAAACAAAAAACCCCCAAATACAAAAAAAACCCAAATACGAAAAAACCCCAGTCTGTTGTCTCATTAAGCAACAAGGTGCTGTTTTTCCACAGTTGCCAAGATTGACACTTCACCATTTCCCACAACAACCTTTTTATTCATGTTATTTTATCTGTTGTAATTGCTCATTGATTTCTGTTCTGCTCCATATGATATTTCACCTACCTACAATTTATACTCAAGAAATTTTTCTCTATGAAGATTTGCATAAGAAATGCCTATGTGGTATTTTATGCACCTTGATAAGGTCTATTCACATTTCCAACACCAGAGATTGCTCTTCTGTTAAAATCTATTATTGTTATTTTACAAGCCTCTCCCATTTGAGAGCACAGAACAGTCTAAAATGAATTCCCCTGCTGCATAAGGAAGTATTACGGTTTTTCCCCCATCTGTGCAAAGAGGGTATCTTCACCATCGCCCTGCTCATCCAATGAGCTCCATTTGAATAGGAGCCTCTGTTAGACTCAGAAAGGCACAGAAGAAGTGTTTGTTCAGAGGATTACCCATAAAGCACCTATTCCAGGATCAAGGCCAGTGTCTTTTTCAAAAACTTTCCCATGGTGATATATCAAATCAGAGTCAGGATAAAAAACAGAACTAGCATCTCCTGACCCCTGCTGCTGGGCTCTAAATGCCGGAGACTACCTTTCCTCTTTTGCAGCAGTTCATCACTTCTGCAATGCAATGCCTGTGTAAGGCTAGTGTTACATAACAAACTCATGTGATAAAATTTAATTGTCATTCTATAAGACTTATAGAAGATTTTCATTTGGGGTTCATGTTTAAAAATAATATAAATTATCTTGCCCCAGGCTCCATCCATTTTCTAATAAATAAGTTTGGCAACGATGGTGGAATTGCCAAAGTAAAGAATGCATTCCTTAAGCTGATTACATTTCTGGGAAAGTATGTGTGCCAGGCAAAGAACTTGAGCATTCAGTTTATACAACATTGACTCATCTCTGTCATCTTTGTTGAAGATATCGACAATTTTCAGCTTATAGGTTACTCAGCTGGGTCAATTTGTTTCATCTTCTATATAAAGAAAAAAAAATACAAACAAAACCCCCACACCAAAACCCACCACCTCTGAACTTTTATACTCCTGTGTGTTTTAGCTGTGAGTCCTAAATGGAGTCTCCCATGAATAATTCAAGTTCCTCAGTTTCTTATTTTAGCGTCAAAATTGCAGTGATACGTGACTAACGGAAGTCTAGCCAAGATCTTATGGAGCTCTAAGTCAATTTGAAAATGAAATTATAGATACTTTTATGACAGCAATTAATGAAAATATTATTGTATAGCTTGTTGAAACAATCCCTAAACTCTAGTGCTTTATCTAAAACCATGAGAAAAAAAAAATAAAGCCAGTGTTAACCTATAATTAGGTAAAACTATGAAAAGGGCTACTGCCAATTTTGCCAATTTTGGAATGCTACTTATTTGGAAGGGTTCCAGTATCAGCAATGGTGAAAGGATATAAAAGGTGATGACTATATTTGTTTTACATAGCAATGATTTTTTCAAGGACAGTATCAAGAGAAACAACAGGTTTTTTCCTTATTACATCATTCTCCAGATTGTACCAGTTTAGCAAGTTTAGTCTGAAGAGGAAATGATTCAGATTTCATCACTGTAGCCTAATTCAGCTTTTGTTACTTGTTTGAAAGAAGAAGAAAAAGCACTCATGCAATTTCTAACCACATCAATTGAGTTAAAAGGTGACTAATAAAAGGTCTTGAACCTGTTGCTGTTTATGATTGAAGGAAATTTTACCTTAGTTTTACTGGTGGAAGAGTAAGTCCCTGTACAGTTTGGATTTCATACAATTTTTTTAACATACCTGGGACCTCCTGCTCCAGTAGAATACAAAAATATTTTAAGAAATATTTCCAAGTTTAAGAAAATTAACAGGATTCGAGGTAATAAACATAACCTATCCAGCACCAAAACAAACTGATACAAGCCATCGCCAAGTAGGCATTATGTTTCACCTTGGTAGAAGGAAACTCAGTTTTGTTCTGCAGAAATTCCCCTGTAAGATTTAGCTACAAAGCAGAAAAAGTGCAGAAAAATCCATGTGTAAACATTGCTGCCCACCTTTCGCCTCTCACAACTTGTAGGCACCACACATATCAGCTAGGAAATAACACTACCTCCATCTTTCCCAACACACCTAGCAGGTTAAGTAACGCAAGAGCTAAATCAGACTTGAGGCACCTTTCTTCTACTGGTTAGCCGTGACGAAATGAGACCTTAAATCCAATTCTTTGCTTTCTCTCTCCTAACTGACCTTGGAGCCAAGAAAATATGTGTCTTTTGGAGTACATCTTAAAGCATTTTTCACAGTACCTGAAAGAATTTTATTTCCTTTACTTTTAAGGAAGAGTTTTGGCTTAACTACTTGATTTAACCAATAAGGTTTTTCTGCGTTTTTGCATCACAATATCATTCTCCCTCTTTCGCCTTTATAGATTGAAGACAATTCAAGAGAGTTCTGTTATTTCTTGTTCAGCTATTGTCATTTTATGACTAAACTTCTGCATTTCCCATAAGACTGAGTGAAAAACCACTTAGGTTCATTAGAATGTGCTGGTTTAAAATACATATATATATATATATATATATAATGTCAAGAAATTGCTTCCATTAACTACAGCCTCTTGCAGCTTTAAGTACTCTATATGACAGTGGATAAAAATATCATTTTTGGACCAAATTTGCTTGATTTTATAGCTTTCCTTTACCTAGTAGGAGGCTGGTAAACAAGAAAACAAGTTTATATGTGAAGATCCAGGTTATAGTTTTGTCCATATACAATCCACAGAGTTTCATACCCGTTCAAAACCTTGCTTGTAGAAGACCATCAAGCATGGCCTTGCTTCCCAACCTCTCTGGCTATGCCTGGTTTTCACTTACTTTAACTTAGCCTCACATGCCATTGACTTTACATAATATATTGCCACATCCCTTTTCCCCTTTAATTCAATTACAATTTATTTCCCACCCTCTATTGTAATTCTTTGCTTTACCAGCATCTTTAGCAGATGTCTCTGATTTGAGTTTCTCATTTCCCATCAGTTTCCCTAGATTAATTATTACTCTGAAATACCTGTTTTTGTATGCCCTGAAGTACAGTTCCATTTTGATTGACGCATCGCCCATCTTTCATGCACTATCCTTCCTCCCTCAAGATGTCTAGAAATGCCCAATCAAGTTTAAGGCCCTCTGCTCTAACATACCTATTTAGCTACACTTCGGAGAACCTGAGATTACCTTGACCTTACTGCACTACATAATGCTGGTGAACATCCAGAGAAAGCTATCAGAGAGGCCTTCTGTTGAAGCTTTCAGAAGTTAACTCTTCAAAACTTTCTCCTACACCAGTGCCAGCATACGCCAAAGGTTTCTTCTCAGCTTTTATCAATTACTTTTTATCTAATTAAGACTCACCAAGCAGTTTTGAGGTCATCCCATACCCAACTGTAACTACAGCTATCATCAGCATAATAGTTGATGATCAAATCTCCCATTCCTTTGTAATTACAATGTCTGTGATGACTTTTATACCACATAATAGTTCTACTAATCAGACAAGTCCCTTCACTCCACCTTACAGCCACCCGGGATTAGGAGATAAGCAATGAAGTGGGCCTACACAACCGTGAGAGTAATCTGAGACTCAGATTGCTAGAAAATCTTTAAAGAGCAACTGTATGGATGGCCATGCAGGACACTGAAACAGCACGGTGTGGCAAGCCTACTGAAGTCATGACAAGACTGCTTTTTATAGACAGATCATAGGGATAAGCATCACAGAGGAAGAAGTGTTATTTAGTCAAATTAAAAAGCTGGCACATGACAACTGGGTGTGAGCTTGTCTTGAATTAATGTAAGCTGGGAGTCAAAGCAAGGTATCTATCCAGCAGGTGTGATAGTCCATCAGTGCAAGGTATGAGGAAAGGACTGACCTTTTTTTTTCTTTTTTTGAAGTGTGATAAATAAAGATGTGGTTAATTGCCTCTAAAATAAGAAACTAAATTCAGAGGTGCAATAGAGATCTTATCACATCCTTCAGAGATGTATTCTTTTACAGACAAATGAAGGGACCTTCAGAATATTATAAAATGTCCCTTGCTGGATGCACATCCAACATCTTACTGATAACCTAGCCTATATCCTGAATATGTTTTCTAGAATTGTTACACCCTTTGGCACAGCTACTGCTCCTTTTTTTGTACTTGAGTGCATTAAATGGCTAATAATTTAATTCAGCTACATCCAGGTTTATTATATTTGACCTCTCTAAGCAAGCATAGTTCAGATGGCTTAGTTCAAGTAACTGATTCTCCAAAGTCAATCGGGGAACTCCAATGAAAGGAGCAAGTTTGAAGTCAATGTTTTTCAACAGGCAAGTAAGAAGTATCTAGCCTATAAAGTCAATGAGACAATGGAAGAAGTTAAGTAAAGCACATATTTCACGTGTTTCTTCTTTGAAGCTGTAACTATTGGATCCCACATAGATATCTGTGTTTTGTTTGGTTGTGTTTTTTAAAAAGAAACAAAGTTTTTCTTCCTTTAACAGGTCAGGCTAAGATCAGGCTTAATAGACCACAGACTATATATCAAAGATTTAAGTATACTTTTGAAGTGGAATTAAATCATATTTCTTAGGTTAAGTGTAGCTCATCACAAGAGTTGAAGTCATCTCAGACATCAGAGATCTGCAGGCTATTGAGCTCCTGTTATTATTTTTTCCATTTCAGCTGACTAGTGCCTAAAGGCTGATTGCACAGAATAGTTATAACTTGTTGGGGAAGAAGGGGCAAACCTGGTCTTCTCTTGAGTTGGATTAAAGAACTCATTATATATTACATATTTACAGGCATCATCCAAGGACAGACAACATGAATCTAAAAAATGGTCAGTATAAAGATCTAGAAAATTTTAAGGAAACATACATGAGTCAAAAAAGAAAAATATAGCGGGGTTTTTATTTCTTAGATTTGAATATTTGTATTGTGTATATTTGTACGCAAAGTACCATCAGCTTTTCCTTTACACAGATCTGTTCTTAATAGGTACTGTGCCCAAACCCCATAGTAAGACGGAATAGCACATGAAAAAAAAATAAATCAGAGACTTCCTCTGGTAAAAGATAATTACAGTTATATTATTTGGCTTTCTAATGTAATTAAAAACCAATTTGAAGCCGGATACTTTGATGTCCTTTGTTGTTTTTTTTACATTGCAATCTGAATTTCAGTCAGTTAATTTAAAAGGGACAATCAGAGTCTAAATAGCTTACAATAGTTTTTATTTTTATAGACTGTAAGTGCAAATCTAACTGTTAAACTGATAATTAGTGATAGCAACTGATCACTTGTCCTAGGCAGTTTTCATCAAGTTTAATTTTATGCATCTAGGTGAAGAGTTGCCCAGCAGACAAATATGAGAAAAAAAAAAGGCAGAAAACAGAAAATTGCATTAAAAAAGGACTTTATGTTTACTGCTCTATTATATTGGTAAGAAACACAGTAAACCAAACTAAATGTGTTTTCGTTCAGACTTCAAACGGTGCTCCACTAGAAGCATTACATAACCAGTCACAAAGTTTTTGCCTTTAGATCACACTTAAAGTGTCTCATCAAAATTGCATCTTGAAGGAAAGAAAATCACGACTTATTAAATATAAATATATGATGTTAAAAACTGCTTTTAGTGTGGTTATGTAATATTTATTGTTCTGTGGCTAAGGTCATATAAAGATCACATGTGACAGGTGATGTATTTTATTACTCTTTTTATATTAAATGCCTTTCTACTAAGCTAATTTAAATGTTCTTGTCTTCTTGTTCTGAAAACTATTTAAATCATGAAGTTCGTAGGAACTGTTACACTCCAAATAATTCAGGAGCCAAACCAGAAGTATTTCAGAAGCTACCTTTTGGAGATACCAGTGTTTGAGTTCAGGTGTCAGGATTATATTCCTGTTTCTTGTGCCAGACTATTGCGAAACTACTACATTTACTCAGCTCTAACAGGTCCTGGCACAATTTTCACACTTAGGTTTGGACCACCAAAACTACTATTTTCAAGGCTATATTTACCCATATTGGAAAGCCACTGCCAAGCCTGATACTAGTGCCAGAATATTGCTTAAAAGAGAGTAGGGCAGTGCAATAGAAGAGTATGGGGTATAACTCCTCCCTGACTATTCCTGCCTCTACCTGGTTATGCATGACCCTGTCTTTCGAAGCCATGGCATCCATCAGTGGGTTTTTATTATCCTAGCTGACACTCAAGGAGAGTGCTGCTCTTTCACAGAGCAGGTAGGACAGAAACAAGTTGTGAAAGCACAAGAAATTTGCTATCCCTGTGCCACTAATGAGCTTCAACCTTGACCTAAAAGCAGCAGCAAATGTTGAGCTCCAGGTCCATAACAGCCTTAGCCTCTCTTGGGCTGCAAAGAGAACAGCCATTTGTGATGGTGATTTATAATTACCATTTCTAACTATTGTACCATTGTAGTAAGGACTCTCTAGGATAACAAAAAATACTCATACCAGCGTTTACAAAAGAGAAGATACCTTTGTTCATATCCGACCAAGGGATTTCTATTTTGAACGCAGGCAAGCCTCTCCTTTAGTAACACCTTCGTGTGGCGAGTGTAAATGACTGTACACTTATATTTGCAAAGTGCTGCCTCTGTTTTGACAAATTAAACATGGTCCAAAGTACTTTTATGGAATCTAAATGAAGAGGAATAGATCTTCCTTCTTTTGAAGTTGTGGCTAACTTCCAAGTTACTTCAAAAGGAAAGAAGTTTGGGTACTTGCTGAGAGTTAACAAAGGTATAACAGTGGAATTTGGCTTAAGATATAGGAAAACAGTCCCATTAATTAGAGATATAAGAATATGTCATGCTCAACCCAAAAAACCACTCTACTACTTTTGAAAGAAGACAAAGTTAGACTAGCGCCACTGATGTACTTGCTAGCAGTAGAGGAGCTTCATGGCCCAATATCAGAGTTTGGGGCTGTAATTCAGTGAGGTCAAAGCTTTTTTTGATGAGATAGACTTATATGTCTTTTTATACTCTTTGATAAGTGCTCAAGGTACCAGTTACTTATAAGCATCAATAATTACTGTATTGTACAGTATCACACACTGAAAACGCAGGCAAAAAATGTAAATGGGCTGTAAGTGTCAATGCAAATTCTCCTATTCTGAGAATGTGCAATATGCAAGCATGGGTTATTTATTAATTTTTGTCATCACTGATTGATATCTTGATTAATTGCCAGAAGGCATTGGACCAGGTGTTAACTATGTGCAGATTGGATGCAGTGTTCTGTGAACTTCACGCTGTATTAAAGGCACAGACATGCCCAGTTGGAGCAATAAGCCTTTGTTTGCTTTGGCAGGGCTTGCAGCTCCCCGGGGCCAGTGCCATAAAGAGGTTTCTGTTAGAAGCCGCAGTGCTCATTGTAGAAAAATTGCCCCTCAAAAAATTAGCATGGTACAATGAAGGATGCATAATGTTACGCAAATGACAGCTGCTTAGCTGAAACAATAGCTAGGAGATGGCATTTGCCAGGGTGCACATCTCATGTAAATTAACTTACTAACTGTTTCAGGAAAAAGAAAAGAAGTGAAGCCTAAACCTGTACGACCACTTCACGAATTCATCCTGGGGGCACAGAAGAAATGTAAACTCCCATTAATAGCAAAGCAAGTTGGACCGGGCCCTCAGCCTCTGCCCTTTGGATGCCGCCTGGAGCCGAGCAGGGCACGGGCTGCCAGCAGCAAAGTTTTCCTTGTCAGGGCAGAACAAAGCCCTGGAATCTGCTTTACAGGTGGAAATCCAGAGTCATTTCCCCCAAAGCAGCATATCTGCAGCTTCTGAGCCAGGACAAAAAGGAGATCACAAGAGCCCCCATCCACAGCAAAAAGCAGAGCCCATGGCAGAGGCATGCACGTGATTCATCCTGCACCACACTCTGCTTTGCCCACCTTGGGGAACTGGAGCTTCCCTATGGTTGCAGCTCCAGTTTCTAACCATATTCACCCAGCGGATGGGTGGAATTTCCTCTGATTTACAGCCACAGGGGAAAGGGCCCAGCAGAGCCAAAATGCTGCGAGAAGGATCAGAATCAGTGCCTGGGCCTTTGTGTCCTCTGCGCAGCAGAAGGGACATTGTCCTTGTTCAACCGATTAGAAATACTAATCATTGACATCAAAATCTAGCCTTGGAGTGTAATGCAGGTTAAAACAGAAAAGGCAACGCAGCACAAAAAAAAAAAAAAAAGGGAAAATGGAAAAAAAGAGAGAGAAATAGGAACAGCATTAAGGGGGAAGTGAAAACAAAGACAAAAGAAATAAAAAGAAGTTGCAATCTCCTTTGGGTTGAGTTGCGTTACTTTTTGCATCTTCAGATCTAGAACTGCCTTGGTTTATTTGACCATCTTGACAGAAAATAAATTCACAAGAATGTACAGCATTATAAGAGAGAAGAGAAACAAAGTTGTGCTAATTTTAACACGAATGCATAATTTTATTTATTTTTAATAGGTTTCGGGGGTGTCAACCAGATGTGTCAACAGAAAGAAGCAAGAATCAGCCCCCGAATCCAAGGCCGTAAAAGAAAGTATGCTGAAAGCCAAGACTAAAGCAACCAATCATTTGTCATTTCTAAGGGAGGAGAACAATCACTTAATATATGGAAGCTAGAAGGGGGGGAAGGAGGAGAGCATAGAGCACTGGTTTGATTTACATAGGAGTTTCCCTTCATAGTGCACGGATTAACACAGCTCCTACTGAAAAGGCGGGAGAGCTCTAAAAGCAAACAAGGTGGTGTTTGGGTTTTTTTCTTTTTTAATTCGTCTTCAGAGAAGGCCCTGTGATATTGCAACTGTTGCTCATCACATTAACAGTGTGGGAACAGAAAAAAACCCTTACCGCGAAGGGGGGGAGAAGGGAGGAGGGCTTGGGCATGGGGGAGGGGGCCATCAGTTGACAGCAAGGCGAAGCAATTAAAACCTAAAATAAGAGGTGGTTGTGAAATGGCCTTTGCATTAGGACTCAGCCAACAAAAATGTTTACTTTGTAACAGAACTACTATGGTCTGAATAATAAATCAAGACCAAGTAATTACTCATCACCTATTTGGAGATGGAAAAAAGCAATGACGCCAGGGAGGCAGGGCTCAGCCCAAGTGAGCCCCAACAGCCACGTTAGGGATTAATGCGGCTGCTATTGCTGGAATTGGGGAATTGCATTTGCATAATTTAGATCCACAGGTCTTGACCCAAGCCTCCAAACTGTGTCCAGTTGGGGGTAACAGGAAGCCAGCGTGGCTGGATCAGTGTATTAACACCTATTTCAGAGGCCACATCTGGGATTATGGGCTCCAAATTTTAAGGTCAGTCTTCTGAACAATACTGGTGTTGGAGGACAGCATCTTTTCTAAACAGCTCATAGACGATACACATGGTGCAATATAAAAAGTGAAATTAAACTCGTTAAACCAACACAGAAGCTATGATTAAGCACAAAGTGGATGGTTTAAGTTCTTTGTAAATAATACCTTCTTGCAAAAATGTTACACTTTGGGGACCAAAAGATTTTGAAACAAACAAAAAACCAACCACAAACCCCTCAAATTTGTTGACACAGTGAAAATTAGCAGTAAGCTTTGATAGATATGGAGGCAAAGAACCGCATGCTAAGAAAAGTCCTTTTGGACAATTTCAGCCATAGGTTGCCATACCAACAAGATTAAAACAAGGGAACTGATGCAACTTCATTATGGATTTCAGTCTGCTAATACGTACCAGCCTATAACCCTATCTTATGTTTTCAGAAAAGGTTTTCCGAGTCTTAATTTAAATTTACCTAAATCTTTAACTGTCATCACAGATCAGTGCTTCATTTTATGCACTTTCAAACACAGACAATTTCTGGTTCTGTTGTAGATAACTAGCTTTATGCAACTTAGACTATTAATCTAGTCAAAGGACATTCAGCTGTACTTTATAATAATGAAACACTGCTAAACGATGTATCTCTACAGTCATAGCTGCAAAAGCAGTTCCTTTAAATGAGCTGGGGCTACAACATCTAATTCCTTTAGATGAGCTGCAGACCGGTTTCACGGTAGAACTGTAGCACAAGCTTTGAGCATAGGAATACCAGAAACATCCAATACAACCCTTCACAACTGGACAACTATGACATATAATCTCACTCATAGACTTCTTTTACTGCATCTTAAAAGATGGTTGTCTTTGAGGTACTTTTAGAAAAGTTTTCCAGAACTTCACAGTTTCGTTGACAATTAGAAATCTCTGATTTCCATCTTAACCATATTCATGACCAACTTAATGTTTTGCTTTGCTACCAACACTGTTCTTTGGATTAATTTTTTTTCCCCACCTTTATTATTTACCCATGTGATTTGTTTGTAGACAGCAATTATGCCCCTTCTCTGCTTTCATTTTACTGAAAGAGCCAAACTTTTTTCAGTTCCACTCATAAAATAGGCTCCTTTTCCCAGTCATCTATGGTAACCTTTCTTTGAAGCTGCTCCAGTAAACCACTCTCTGTTGGATATGGGTGACTAAAAGTTACATCTTATTTTGTGTATACAAAGCCTTATTTACAAGCGTTAAGAGTTTGTGCATCTACTATAAATAGTTACCTGCACTCTATTTGCCTTTTTCGTGGTTGGATCAGAAGGTAGCTTACAATGATCCTCTGTTCAACTGCTATGCCCCACAGTAGTTGTTGTACACCTAGACAGTACAACTATTACTAATTCTCTTACTTCGTTTCTGGTTGATAAGTTCAGTTTACAAGAACTTATGCTGACCAAACTCATAACGTCACCCCTTTGTATCACACAATATTAATTTCATGGTCGTTCATAACCTGGGCTATCCCGTGTGTTACAATGCTTCATATCTCCAACACTGTTAACAGCAACATATCACATTGGCACACTAACTACTTTTTTTTTTTCCCCTGCAATACTTGAAATGGTCTACTGTTCATCTCTCTGGAACCAACAATGATGTTTTCTTCCCTTCACTAGTTCTACAGTACCTGCTTTATAACACCAAACCCTACCTTCTGCTCAACTAATATTTTCCTATGTAGCACTGCACTATGTGCTTCACTGAAAAACAAATATGTTAGATCTAGCACAGTTGGCCTGCCTATAAGATCAGTTATCACATCAAAGAACACTATAGGATTAGTCTGGCATGATCATCTTTTGTTAGAACTACACTACATTTTTATCGCGTTCTGCACTTACTATCTTGTCTAATAATACCTTCCTTCATAATTTGTTCCAAACAGTTGCATACTTCTCAGGCCACACTAACAAGTTTATAGCTGCCTGGATAATTTTTACACATTTCCTTAATGTCTATGGATAAATACATTTGTCATTACACAGTCAACATCAGCTTGACGAATGCGTTAAAAATCTTCACTGGTGGAATTCCACTGCACACTGCCAGTTTTTTTCAATTTTTTTTTTTTTCATGTAGACTATCTGCTACCTGCATCTTGAGTGCATTAAGTTCTTCAGTCATACTTCCACCTCAGACGTGCCAGTTTTCACTCCACACACTCATTCTCATTAGAAGTCTTGATTTCACCTTCACACTTCAAACTATCATATTTATTTAAAAACTAGAGGCAAAGTGTCAACTTACTTATTGGGAGACTACAAACTTCTTATTTGAGTTACTGCTGAGCAACCTCGCTTCCTTGTTCCTTGCTCTCTTTTATTGGTATGGCTAAAGAAAGTTTTACTATTTAACTTCCTTTGCAAGGACACAGTCAGCTTGACTTCTGGCAATTCTGCAAGTGGTACAGAGGCTCAAGAAAGTTTTCAGTTATCTGTTTTATTCATCTGTTGACTGAGCTGCAGGACTTTCAGGTTTGGCATGACATGCGGAAGAAGAAGAGATTTCTTCATACACTGCAAAATCAGAAAAATACTGCCAGCTCCCTAGGATTGCACATCTACTCTATAGAATAAAGACGACAATTTACGCATGTAACAGGGCGTTAGAAAAATTTAATGAAAATCGGGTATAAAAAACACTCACTACTTATTCTATCTAAGCATAGCCAAGACCCAAATTATGATTAGAACCTTATTTTCTCTCTTGAAATCATACTTTGACAGCATGCACATATGCTCACAAGCACTGTGAGCTTGCAGGAAGCAAAGTAATCTGTGAGGGAGGTAGCTTAAGGTCAACTCCCTTAATGTACGACACTCGTTATTATAGCATTGCTCAGGGAAATACAAGGTAAATTTATGACTACAGGTCATTTTTACTTCTGAGACTTCCAAGGGTAAGGATGATATGCGTTACTCCATTCTATCCACCTCTTCCCCCACCTCCAGCAACTCTCATTTCGAACAACCAAACCTCAGTTTCATCATGCTGCTGAACAAATTCCTTGAATGATAAGGGAAACAATTTTGGAGAATTTGCAGTAATATTAGTTGACTATTAAAACTAATTGTACCAATTTCTTATATTATTTTACACCCCATTATCTATCTTTTAATATACTGCAGCATCTGATGTCTTCTGAGAAAATGCTAGATGGATAATTTGTTCTGTCTTAGCGCAACCAGTGTCAAGTCTTGGAGCAAAAATACTTCATTGGATCTTGGAATTGGCCTGAAATTTCTGAAAGAAGTTTTGTCTGTGTGCTGTGCATATGGGTTGTGTGTCTTTCTGAAAGCACACAGAATTGTTAAGAGTGTGTAGCCTTTCAGACAGGAGCAGAAAGCAGCTGTTCCCCCTACCTTCCCACTCCAAAAGCGGAAAAGTGAATTACTGTACTTCAGTCTCAAGGATCGTAATTATGAATCAAGGACTTTGATGGTCATATCCCAAAATAAGAACCAGCCACTTTCAGACTCGACATTTATCAGCAGCTTGGACACAGTCCAATTCTTCTAATTGAGGAAGGCAACATCAGCAGTCACCACATCCAGGTCGTTCCTTGCAGGGTCATTGGCACAGATGCATTAACACACAAATACAGGACTGCCCCTCACATTTTTTACTCCCAGCTTCCCTCTTACCCAAGGTGAAGTCCTCAGCATGAAAGCCTTGAGACAGTGAGGCTTCCTGCAGGTTTCAGACTGTGCCACAGCACTGTAGGAACTTCTAAATGGTAAGTAAAGGGAGCCTTGTGAGGACTGCATTTTAAAAGAATGACACCATGGTCATTTCAGTCAATATCCAACTTCTGGAGGCTTTCCTCACCCTCCAGCTTCCTGACTGCGCATCTCAGCCTGGCATGACAAATCTGAGCATGTTCGTCTGAACATGTTAAGGAATATGTGACGGCCTCAATCGGATCACAACATTACTGGAGAATGAAGTACATCAACATGAAAATACTCTGAGGGTGAGATCACCCTCTCCTCAGTCAGTTCAGCATGGGTCCTGCCAAACTGTGTGCCAGGCAGTTCCAAAGAAACCCAGAAGCTTTATGTAAAACGTGGCTACTGAACATGCCCACATGTTGCCAGCATTTAAGGTGTTACCTACCCCCTAATTACAACAGCCTCAGATCATGCTAGCTACAGGAGGGTTATGCCCAGACACACAGCTACAGCATCAATGTCCTTCTTCATCTGTGTTGAGTTGCTTGTATAGACACAACACCCCAAGTTCCATATAACCACCATTAGTAATCAAGTGGAAGCTGCGAGAAGAAAACATAACGGTAATTGCTCTTGCCTTGATGTGATCACAAACATGGCTAGATTCCCACCGTACTGGAAAAGTTAAAAAAAGATAACATGTAAGCATGCTGGTGACTTGCTGCAACCAAGAACCTCTACACAGCTGCTTTGTCACACTTCAGACAAGACCTTACTCTGACTCAAAGCATCAGACTGGACAAATTGGACAAAAGCATTCTATGCTATTTCTTTCTAAGAAAATCCTTCAGAATGGCTAGTAATGTCTTTGTATCAGCATACCAGGATTCCTAGCTCAGGTGATGGCTGTTTAGTATGGTCAGACTTACCTTTCAATCCTACTTTCTCACTTAATGCCAAAATGTTGAAACTTTGCTTGCTCAGTTTCATCACCAAAGTAAATTGGCCTGAAAGATCTGTTCAGCTGTTCTGAGAGTTATGAGAGCAAGGAAGATGTTTTACAGTTTAAAAAATTTTTTAATTAAAAAAAAAAAAGTTAAAGCTGATTCACACACCAATTTAAAAAAAAAAAAAAAAGGAGCAGAATAGAAGGGAAAAGCCTCCAAGTTCACCACGTGTCTCAACTGCCAAATAAAAACCACAGGGTGGGGGAGGAAGGAAAAAAGAAAGCATATAAGCAGTTGTGGGTAAAAAGTAACATCAATAACCTGAGGAAATCATATCCTGAGTGCCACAGGTATTGAGAGCGCTACCTGTCCTTCCTTTCTAGCCCTGGAGAAGCTGCTAAGATGCATGAGCGAGAATGTTATATTGAAATTTGCACGGCCCTAACCTGAAAACTCCAGAATCAGAAACAGTTTTTCCTAATATCAGCAACACAGAAGTACTGACAAAGAATCATTGGAAGTTCTGTGTATTTGTTACATTTCTGTATAATACAGTTTTCCAATAGCTCACAACATAACAATAGCACAAGTACAGTCATTGTTACCATACAGACAAGAGTTGTAAAACCAGGAGTTAAAAAAATATTTATGGTATTAGGGAAAGAAAAGAAATTACAGATGCTGTGCTAAAAGGGCTTTTAACTATCATTAGACAGGCACCTCACTGTCAAAGAATTTGGAATACAAAGAACCGATGCATGTGAAATGGAAAATATTGTGTGGGGAGGGGACTTAACAGCACATCTTTTTAAGTAAGAGTAGTATCTTAGCCTCACATTTCCGAGCTCAGGGCTCATAAACAGGGGCTTTAAGTCAGGCCCATGGCTCCCTTCAAAGTGTGAAAATTAAAATGAGCTAAACTGCAAATAACTAGCATTTTTCAATAAGTACTGCCATGCTAGCGCATCTGGAGATATCTGAATGACATATCTCTTCATTACCAGAAGGTAACTGCATCTTCATTTTGACTAATATAATTTAAAAAAAACCATCATACCAGGTGCCTTATATTTGGAAAATCTTGAAAGCTTTTAGATGCACAAACACCCTTCCCACCACTCTTGGCTTATCTTTTATTTACCCTACTGGGTATACAACAATTGGTGCTTCTTCAAAGCAAGGACTTCCCAGCTGATTAGCTGTGCTGAGCTGGCTAAGCTTATTAAAGGTGATTAATGCATTCAAGTATTTTTTCCCCCACTCGTTAGTTCAATTTCTTGCTCATTATGCTACTGGTCTTTTTATATTAAAACAGACCACCTGGATAGCAGAGAACTTCATAATCTCAGTCCAACAAGATCAACACCTGTTGTACATGTAATTAATCATAAGGCACTGCATGGCTGTATTCAGTTAAAAAGCTAAGATTATCTAACAACAGAAGCAATACACCACGTTAGCAATCAGCTTTTGAATCCTTTAAATGCAGTTAAAAAAAATCAGAGAAGTGAGTCAGTACAAAGGGGCTCATAATTATTCTCTCTCCGTATTTAGGAGTCCATATGGCATTTGTGACGTATAAAAGTCAGCATACAATTTTCTGATGAAAAATTCAGTTCTAAAAAAATTCACATTCTCCTTGAGGCTGAGAAAAATCAAATGGTCTTCCTGTCAATGACATTCTCAGTCTACATTAAGAAATCAAAGAAAGGTTTTGGATATTACATTACATTACAAAAAGAACCCAGAGGTTCAATATACTTTACTAGTCTGAACACGGATTGGGAACCACAAAGTCCAATCATATCTCCATCTTTAACTCACTGTGTGGTTTGGCAAGTAGCTTAATGACTTCAACTGTGTTTCTTCATCTGCACAATGTGGGAAAAAATACTAACTTGATTGGAATTTTGCAGGATTTAATGTATATAACATGCTTCCAAATACTAAAGCCTCATATGAGTATTATCAGCTTTGCTATGGTGCATTAAAGTGGAAAAGACATGCTCTTTTTAAGAGTGAAAAGAAAATAAATATCTATGATCCACAAGGAGGAGGAGATTCACTGTAAAAGATAAGGCCAGAAAAATATAATTGTTTGTTTTAAAGAAGTACAACACCACAATACACACAGGAAAAACAGAAGCCCTATAAGTACCACCAAATGAATAAAGCACCTGTGCATTTACACACACATACACACACACAAAAAAATCCTAATCCTAAAGCTCAGGCTGTTAGACTAATACATTTTAAATACATCTGCCTGAATTTTCATACTGGAAGCTTCAACACAGTCTTAAGCCAGACTGAATGAAGAACAAAAGTCAAATTAGAAACGTAAATCTTATTAGCACTGTAAAGGTGGTTAAGACCAACCAAAACCACACGCACTATATACAACCTACAGTTAGGAGTGGGAGCTGGATGGTCAATTAAGATGAATGCAAAGATAGCATATGCATTAAATAGTAGTAGTTGTTACGCATTTTCCCTAGAGAGCTCAGATTCTTCGGGGATCAGGAGTACTGTGGGTTTTATCACATCATGACCTTCTACAAAGCAGGTGTGGAAGGATTCATACCAAGGTTACTGTCTTCTTTATAGCTAACAGCACACAGGTCTAATCGCCTGTATGAGTTAAGTTCATAAATCTCTCCTGTTGAATGTGCAGCTCACACTGCCAAGTTCAATAACCCTACCAAAAATTCAAACTTACACAGACTATATGATCCTTAGCACAGATCAGAAAGCCACAAGACAAAAACACTCTGCATCTCCTTGTTTGTTTGTTCCCATCCATCCCCCATCCTGCCCATTTTCTGGTCTCCAAGTTATTCACGCTTTCTAATTACTTTTCCTACAGCAGCTTTTCATCAATATTTTGTTTTTCCAACAGTAGATGAGAAGAAATGGACGCAAGTTATCTTTAAAAAATGAATAATATATGTTTAGATCCACTTTGAACTTGTTTGCATCCCTTCATTTTTACTTTGTGTCTATTTTCTGTTCAAGAAAGCTGAAGATCCACAAATACATGCTTGTCTACAGGCAAGTAGCTGACTACATAGCTGATTTCAAATGGCTCAATTCCTCTCCTCCAGACTGAGAGAAAGCCTTTAGGTGATATAATAGTATAGGACGTATATCATACAAGCTGAGGCAGGCAGAAGGTCCCACCCATTCTTCCTGAACAATCCTCATTGTTATCACCTGCTCGGCTCTGAGCTGCAACCAGCTCATTACCACCTCCGCCAAGAGCTAGGGAAGCAAAAGAACCACTGAACACAGGTCCAATGAGAAGATGATTAGAGATACAAGTATCAACCAAGCTTCAGTGATACTGCAGCCCACATTATTTTCATAACCTTCCATCTTGGATGCAGGGAAGGATCTGAGGAACTTGCAGTCAGTCTTCAGGATTTACACAGCAATACTAAACTCCATCCCTTTCATATCATCCTGCTAAAGCTGGTGGGGAATAGAGAGGGAAACCTTCCTAATTAATGACGTCAGCAAAGACCCTACTGCAGATGAGGTGAAGACGGCTTCTGGTGATACGTTGTGCCAGACACTCATAGCAAAGATCACATGTGCAGACAGACACACTCCCAAACTTCAACTGATGCAAAAAGTGTCTGGGAATCTAGACAATTCACATCAGTTTCTGCAGATGTCTCACTTGTTATCTTAAACAAAATGATATCAAAAACCTTGGTGTGTTTAATTTTCAGTTGCCAATTTCAGCTTTGTCACTCTCAGCAAGTTATGGCTATGCTGCCAGTGCTGTCTGTTTAACTCTAGTACCAGTTCCATACAAGCTCACCCTTCTGTGTTTGTAAGAAATATGTAACACACGTAACATGAAAGTGCCTGTATCTCCAAATGCCTCTGGCCTGCCTAGGGCTTTTACAGCTCTCAAGAATCGAAAAATAACATTAACACCCAACTTCCCTGTTTCAAGATTTTAACTATTTTTTAAAAGTGCCCATTGTCACTCAATGGCTACTTTTCTGTCCTTCTTGGACATTGTCTCTCTCACCTACACAGTATTTCCACCTCAAAGGGACTTGGGCCCTGCAGTCACCTTTGACTGTAAGCACTGCCAAGCATGCCAGGAAGAGTGGGTGCACCACGCACAGGTAATACCCAGTTCTAGAAAGGGGCACATTAGCAATTCACGTTCAGCAATGATTCAGTTGCTCATCGAACTGCCTCTGGTGAAACCAAACACTACATTTGTGACACACTATGTTATTTGACTATATTTTAAAAATACTATTATAACATTATATGTAATAGGTGTGATGATACAGGAGAGGGAAAAGCCATTTGCAGAGTTTCAGATACTGCCTCCTTTTACAGATGGAGCAAAAATTGTTTAGTATTTCTCTGCATCTTTTTTCAGACAGATTTTCTCTGATACTGATAAACAATGGGACAGACAAAGGGAAAAGATGAAAGATTTGCAAGCTACTTTTACATTTTGTGCTGAAGTTTTATTTAGAAAATTTCCAGCAAAGACAGTTTATAGCGTTATATTAGATCTCATAATTAAAAAAAAAAAAAAAACAACCAAAAAAAACCCCAAAGCACCAAAAAAACCCAACTTCGTTTTAAAAAAAGAGGTTTTGAAAGAGTAACTTAATCATACTGTCTAAGAGAGACTCTGCTGTAGACTCCACAGACTCCACTACTCCAAGGGGTAGTTCATTCCTACCCCTTGCTTTTGAATTTCACATGGTATTTGCCTTCATTTCTTAAACTACTCTAAAACAGAAAAGAAAGTCCACAGAAATTTTCCTGCCTCAGTTAAACTAGCCTGAAGACTCTCTCCCAATTACCATCTCATCTAACTTTCCCACTGTACAGCTCCCACCTGCTGCTCACAGAACATGCCAGCTCCTACTTTCACACACCTGAAGCTACAAGAATCTGCTCCCAAGCTGCAGACTGAATGCCAGAGAAAATGATGTGGTTGTAAAAATGCAATTGCCTGTACCAATGGATCTCAGAGAAGAATGCTGAAGAGGTAGATCACCTTACACTGGGGAGCATGGCTCCCAAACCGACTAGCCTTGCAGTGCCTATAATTTTGCTGTCCATGGAATGATTGCTTGAGGTGGGTCAGAGGTGAGTGCAGTGCTGCCAGCCCAGCTGACTCAGTCACCGCTGTGCAAGCCACCAGCCACCACAGTTGCCATAACAGCCTGGGGATTCAGCAGAGACATTGAGGACTGAGCTACTCTTTCATTTTACAGATGGTTCATTAACTGGGTGGAAGCACATGAGAGCACTTGGAGAGCAATAGGAAGAGGCAAGGGGCAGGAGAATTAGACTAAAGTTGTTTGGCAGCAGCTTCCAGATGAACTAGAAATCACACACAGCAAAAATAGCAAGGCTGATTTGCCAGCTGAGAGTGGCCATGTGCCAAGTTTGAGGTCTTAAAAATTAACTGCTTTTGAACTATACAAGAACAACAACAACAAAGATCTCTTATTTAAGCTCAAAAGATTTTTCATGCCTATCTAAGCTATTAATGAGAAAAAAGGAGGAAAGAAAGAGACAATATCTTCAGGCTGAGGCTGAGAATCAGAAGAGTCAAGCCCTAAGCAAAATGTTTGATTATATATTAATATTAGGGCTTAATTACATTAAACAGAAATGAAGCATCCATTTCAACTTCCCTGATAAATAATCCACACACACATATACACATACATACATACAGAAACCAAAGGAGTTCTCCCATATCCCTAACTCAAACTGCTCAAAAGCAGGTTTGGGGTGGATCCTCTCAGGTCCAAAAATACCAAGTATCAATGAGAACATTCCACCAACAATTTGGTATATGTAAACCCCCTTGGAAATCAGCCCTCACAAAACTTCACAAATTTGCCAGTTTGTGTGTAGTGCTTATTACACATTTCTATTTAAAACCAAAAAAGTACCCATACAATATTCAGTGGCTTGCCTCCACAGACTAAGGGGCTCAAAAGCTGACACCTCTTTCAATGTAAGAATTTGCACAGATACACATAGGAATTCCAAAAACAGAATAGGAACCAGGAGCTGGGCTTTCTGCTCCATTCCACTATTTACTATTTTTTCCCCTAAAAAGCTACACATAACTTCTGTTTATTTTTATATTTCTATAATAGAATCATCAGATTATGTATAAATATGCACCCTTCAAAAGCCCAAACTTCAGATAATGGATATTATAAATGCTCACTATGAGGCAGCATTATGGCTTGAAATGTGGAAAACTACTGAAAATTTTCATTGTGACAATTTTTTTGCTTATACTCACACCCATATGCATGTATCTATTATATATAAATAAAAAAAATTAACATCTTGAATTGCTGACCCAATATGAGAATTACTAGCAGCTTCTCTTATAAAGGACATTGCAGAACACTTTCCATTTCTACTTTCAGTAAATTTTTCAAGCATTCAAGACAACATTTTGGATGCTCAGCTGTGATTACTTTGCTAAAATGTAATGCTACATACATTAACGAGTTTAATTCTTGGAATGCAAAAATGGTTTCTCTTTCTTTTTAGCCATAATTTGACAGCAAGAATTGTGAATTTACCTCCTTGCCAAAATAAGTTTACCTCCTAAGCAAACAGGGCGTTTCTTCCACAGAAAACCATGAATGACTAAACTATGAAAAATGAAAGCTGGCAGGTAGCCTTTTTGAACTTATGTGCTTCCTGACCCTGCCAGAGATAGTTAAGCTGGGTTAATATGCAAGTGGGAGAGAAAGGAAAGAATGGGGTTCTTCCAGAAGTGCAGTCTCCTTTTCCTACAGCCAGCAGCAAAGCAGTGCTCCTGCAACACGTTTTTGAAGATCAATGTGTTGGAACTGTTTGCGATAGTCAAATATTTCACTTTTCACTTTCATGAGCCCAGAGATGCAAGCGCAGATCCCCAAACCAGCTTCCACTCTGCATGGATTTCTCTAGCACATAGTCGATATTCTGCTCCAAACTGATGTGCGTGTTGCAACTGCACGACCTACCCCAGCACTGGCTGCATTTCAAAACTAAGCAACAGGAGACATCTCAAAAACCTAGTAGCATGAACAGCTTCAGCAATCCTTGACAGCTTCTGCTTTTGGATAGCTTTCGAATGCAAGGCTCCTGATCATGCTCTGGAGAAGAGAGTGCTTGAACTCTGGAAGTAAAACTTCTCCCTTCTGCTAACCTCCTCCCCTTGTTACGGCATGCTCAGGGTGTCTTCTCTTCTTCTCTATTCAAACTGAGATTTCTATACCTGGACTATCTACTTTACAAACACACATGGCTTTTCAGCACATCCCTTCCTCTCCCAGTGCAGACACCCACTTCATCGCAAGCATGACACAGAAGTTTAAGGCAAGAGGACACAGGTGCGGTGGGGCCAAGAGGCACACCCTGAATCTGGCAAACAGGATGGAGACCTGTTCCTGGGATCCTTTTCCACTAACTGCGAAGGACTTCATCCCAGAAAGCTTTCAGAGCCTTTCTGAAATGGGATGAGGCTGCCCAATACTCAAAAGTCAAAGGAACACTTTGATTTCCCACATAATTGAGTTGATCCACACTGCCCACAGTCACAGACTTTGTCAGCTGATTTGGTTGTCTTTTCTAAATACACATTTGCTGTAGAAAAGGAAAACAAATTTCTTCTTGCACATCTCGGGTCCTATCACATCAGAGCACTAATCTCTTACCCTGTGCTTACCTCAGTTGAAAGCTAAACATTCAGAAGACTTTTGTTCAGGGTTGTACCTTCTTGAGATCTCAGTATCTCCTGAAAGCCATCCTTGCTATAACCACTACCTGGAACAACCTTGACTAAACACTGTTGTAAAATGAACTTGGGAGAAGTTTCCCAGTATGTCCCAACTTCATTCCCAATAACATGAAAGAGATATACACACATCAACTTAAGCTTGGTTATGCAAATATGGTGATTCTTGCTTCCTCGGTGGCTCCTAGAGTTGTTTTGTGAGGTGTGAAATTCAGGTATTTCTTCCCTTCCCCCACAGCTATTTCCCAAACAAATATGCTAAGGAGTTCTATCACTGGGACAGAGGATTAGCCACCCAAAAAGTGGTTTATGGCAAGTAGCATTGCCCAGATAAGGCGACAAGAGGGGCCGCAGCACAACACTTTCATGCAGCTTTGTGGACACCATGGATGGCAGCAGGGGAATCCCATAGGCTGCCATTATTTTAAGCAGTAGCAACCACTGAAAATGCCCCAGCAACCACATGATGAAGAAATGTTCACATCTTGAGTATGTGGCTGGCCTTCGCCAGCATCTAAATGCAGTTGTCCAAACATTAACCGGATGACCACTTCCCCTTCTGCTGTAACGGAAGGAAACTAATGAACATGCTTCCTAAGTGTGGTAGGAGTTTTCCAGTATATCCTCAAGTTTTTCAATCCTCTTTTTCCATACTTCTTTCTTTTTATCTTAACCATGTAACATCCATTAGTTGGACACTGTTTTCTTGTTAGAGCGAAACACATAACTTACTGAACAAGTCTCAGTCCGTTACGAGTTGTCCACAGTCACATTTGTGGTTTTCTTCAAAGTCACTTAGCAAATTCTTTACGTGAAAAATAATCGTGCCTGTAGGCAGCTTGTGTGCAGATTGTTCGGCAACTGATACTTAAGTCTTGTTGGTCAGTTTAAGCAGACTCATTTTTGCCTACATTTTTTAAAAAAAGAAAAGGAAATGTTTCTCAAAAAGCAGATTAAAGGGGAATCATGCATATTCACAAGTTCACAGTTTGTTCATAATGAATATTTTATACAAAAAAAATCAGCTCCAAACCATTCATCTAAACTTCATCATAAAATGAGCCCTTCTTTGAAGGAGCAGACAAGGGCATTTTCCAAGAGCATGTGAGAATTGGAGCAGCAGGTCAATTATATGGCAAAGGTAAGTTTATTGTGAAATCCACAAGAAGCCAAGCTTTCAGAGGAACTTCAGTTTCCTCTGAATGACCTTGTTTTATTTGCTATGAGCTTAGACCAAAGAGTTGCAGTCAAAATTCGAGGTTGCTTTGAAAGCTTGTCTAATTTTCCTAACTCCACTTTTCATCTCTATTCTCACCTCAAACATGCAAGCTCCCCTATACATTCCCCTTATGCTCTGCATTCCACTTATATAAAGAAGATATTTCAGTTGTGGATGAAATGGTATTACTACATGATCATTCATGCAGAGTATGCACATACAAAAAAATATGATGTCGTTCATGTATCAGCAGTTAGTTAAGTTTGTAAAATATGAGGCAATCCCTTCAGGCTCCAGGAAAGCTCTGCTGTGCTCTGATATGGTAACATAATGTTTTTGTTGTATCTTGGTAGACAGGGAAGATATTTTATTGACAGCAAAAGGCTCGTAGTGGTTACACCTTTCAGCCGAAGGCTGATCAGAATGGAGTATCTGCTCTTATCTGGAAACATCAGCTGTAAAGATTTCAAGTATACATGTAATTTTTATACAAGTTGAGCCTTAGCTTGTAGCTATCAGTAAAACATCCTTTTTATGTGGATTATTTGCAAGGTGGCAGCTGATCAGAAAGCTAGATGCATCCTAAAAATAATAAATGAACAAACAATACTAGGGGAAAATAGTTCCCATTGAAGGTCAGCATTTTGACCATGTGAATGATGTACCCCATTGCAGTTCAATTCCTACTGCATAAGTCAATTTTAAGAAGATTGCCTTGCTGTTGTCAGGGGATGTGCGACAGATTCACAATTTTCTGTGCTTGACAGCCAGAGTACTTGTCACTTGGTTCCATCTGGTAGAGAGATAACATTTCATTAATGTTCATGCTTAACCTTATAGCTCAGAACTTTGACTCTGCAAAATCCTGAGCATCTCTGAAAAGATGCTGAACACTCAGCACCCAACTAATTTGGCACTTTTCAGCTGCATGCAGGATCAAACCCTGACTTTCCTTGAGAAAGACATGGTATTTCCTTCCCCTGGCTGACTGCTGGACTCTTTCCATTTTAAAACTCTCTCACAGAATGAGCTCAAAATCCATTGTAATTGGCCAGGTCACCATTTTCAATACAGATGGTGCAAAATAACTTCACAAAAATATGACTTGCTGAGCCAACTGGACAGGAGATGTCAGTGGATATGAAACAAATGGTTACAGGTCTCTTGTGCACCAGGTTACATATTTCTGTGGCTTCAGCAAATCAAACCCTTCAGTCCTGTCACCGCATTTAATATGGATTATCCTAGGCCTGGACATTTGGAAACAAATTAAGAAAACAGAGCCAGGATTCCCCAGTTCCTCTCTGCTCTGCCGTGGGCTTTGGCTCTGCCTTTGTGCACAGGCCCCAGGTTGTCACAGGGACCTGACACAAGACCAGCTGATCCACCTGCAAACAAACTGTCCCCCAAACAGACTTCCCTCATAGGAATAAGGTCTGATCCTGACCTTGGTCAAGTCACTTAACCTCTGCTAATCCACTTGTGTAATGGAACTAATGAAATACAGGGGTATTGTCAGGCTTAATTATTTAATACTCTTTCAGGTACCTAGAGATTCTTGTGGGAGAGACAATGTACAGCTGCATAGCATTATTATTTTATTAAATGAAGTACCTATCAGTATTTCACCCTCAGTAGAATGACTGCTGAGACAGAATTGCCTCCTCACATTAGCTGTATGCATTGATGAACAAAAATGCATTAAGAAGTGGTGTCAAGGGAAATGAACTTATTCTTCACCCAACACTTCTGCAAAATGATGTCACTGAATCTTTGAAATGAAGCTTATTTGATTTTCTGAGGAAGGGGCTGCAGTTAATCACCAATCTGGGGGACAGCCTGGGAAGAATAGGCTCACTGTTTCCTCTAAGAAAATAACAGATAAGCAGGGAAGAGCTTCTAGTAGTGCCTTGGCTGTGCTCAGGTTTTCCAGTCTGATAGTAGTCCAAATATGCTCCTGGTCCATTAAATGGAAAGATACACACAGTCTAAAACTCAAACGTCATTAATGCAGAGCATCTGAGAAAACAAAGACTTCTTGGACAATAAGTTACCCAAATTACAGCCACACATGCTGCAAGGGGAAGGACAGATGGTACAAGAACTGGAGATACAAGAAACAGATTTGTGACCACAAGGAAAAAGAATCAGGAGACATTTCTACTCAGCTAGAAATATCTAATATTTAGCAAAGCAAATACCAAGGAATCCTTAGGGGGAACAGAATAGAAAGATTGTGGGTCGAAGAATAAAAGATATCTTCACTGTAGGAATTAAGCAGCTATGAAAGGAGGCCTTTCAGCTTTCCTAAAAGGGCAAGTAATCCTGAGGGACTCCACAGTAGGAAATGTGGAAAGCAAATTCAGTGAGGTGCACAAGGACGACAGGCTGGTATGCTCCTTCTGCAAAACATAACCATGAGACAGAGGCAAAACTGAGTGGGAGGATGAAGTCACCTGGCAAGTCTCCACTGGTGATGATACCTTTGGAATAAGTGACACAGCATCCCGTTGTATTACAAGGCTTATATAAGACTTCAGGGAAATGTAAAGCCCAGGTGGGGGAACATTAGTCCATGTTTGTTTCAGACCACCAAATCACATCAGGGAGCAGGATGATTCAATCCTTGAACACTTGTTTAACATGCAGAAATAAAAACTGCATTACACATGACTCTAGTTTGCTGGAAGCCCCCACAGTTTGTAATGAGACATTTCTGAGAATTACAGATAATTTTTAACACAACATTTATGCATGAGAACCTTTATATGAGGAATCTCTATTTCATATTTACTATGGTTTTGAGGGTTCAAAATGAACTAGTTACCACCAAACTGCATACCTGCAGTCACCAAAAGGACTATTCTGGCCCAAACTAATTTAGCATCAGTGTAGTGGCTCCACAGCCAGTAGTATGAATAAAGTTTAGCTTTGGAAGACACAGATAATGCTGAGTGGAAAGAAAGAGTTTGATGTCAAAGGTATGAAGGAAAGATTGATGTTCTTTATGAGGAGCTGATTAGGAGGCCATAAAGCCAATCTTCTTCCCAAAAACAAGTCAAAACCATTTCTGCTGTTTCTGCAGTTACTGACAATTTTACCATAACTCCCTGCAGCAACCAGCCTATAACATTCCTACAAGTTTGTTCTTATGTATAGGAACTACAGAGATTAAGTACTTTCCATTAGTAATGATTTCTATTTTTTTCTATTAGCAGCAAAAAATATTTATCATTAAAAAATGTTAAATAATGTCTGTTAGTGAATAGATCCATATATCTTCTAACTAAAAATATTAAAAGATAAGTACCTGAAAAATATGTGTCTTACTAACATTCTTTTGTTATTATTTTTTGAGGGTTGGAACATTGGCTGATTCCAGAAGATCCCAAAGATAAGGATAAGTAAGTAAACAAATAAATAAATATTTAAGTAGGGTAGCCAATGAACTTGTAGATTATTCAGACTAACATGGGCTGAGTGAAAATAAACCACATAAACCTGATAAAGGGTCAGCTAATAAAAAATTCAGGGTTTGATTTGAATAGAACACCTATCAATATTATTTGAACACAATTATATATAAACACACAAAAATATAAAATTTTCCACATACATACACATATATAAAGTATATAAATTCTTTGCAGCGGTGACAAGATCAATATAGCTACTTTCAGACAAGTACAGATTTTGCAGCACTTGGTCCAATGTGACATTTTGACATTAGAAACTGTAACAGTATAACTATCAGTAACACACATTTCCCAACTAATGTATAATTAGCTATGGTACAGAAAGCCATCACAGAAGGGAGTTCTGAGCAGTTCTCTACATTTGAATGCACACAGAGCATTGAAACTTTCACTGACATAAAATTATGATGTAGAAGATAAACCATCATAAAATGCATATAAGAGACACCTTCCCCCCAGGACTGACAATAAACAACAGTAAATGCAGAGCTGTTGTACAAAATAATTCACATCAGTTGCTAACCTGGACTTGTACAAACAACACATTTCAGCACAGATATGTAAAACTGTAAGAACAAGGAACTCCTATAGAATAGACAAAGAGGTGCTCCCGCAGCTCTAAAAGCTGATGTTAGAGAGGTCATCCATGAGCAAATTGTGCTGTTGCTGGGTTTGGAGGGGCGGGTGTTTTGCATCTCTAATATTAGGGTACATCAAGTTAAAATATGCAGACAGAAAGCAAATTAGGAAAGGATCAGATTTTCGGATGGTGTCAGCATAACACTGTTATACCAACGGAAGACACCACCCTTAAAGTCTGTAAAGGACTTTGAGCCACTTGTCAGACAATACTATACAAATGCAAAGTGAGGCATCCTTGCATATTGGTGATGAATCACTGCCTTGTTCTTCTTAAGAGCAAAGGTAAACAAAAGACCTAAGTCAGTAAAAAGGCAAAGTAAAATACATGCAGATAAAGTTATGCCTCATTAAAATATACTTAAATTATCATTTTCCTCCTTCCTCTTCTCTGACTTCCAAGGAAAGTTTCTCCCTTACCCCAAAAGTTTGTAATACTGATGCTGATCTCACTTGTAGTGGTAAGGAAGCCTGATGAAATCACACACCTAGACATATTTTTGCACCAGGCAGTAAAAATTAGTCATCAGTTATTTGCTTGGTTGTTCCTTTCAGCAAATCAAGAGTGCTATAAATGCAGAAACACTTTTAAGCTTTATCAAGTATAATCTGACAGCCCTCTCTGGTGAAACCTCAGACATAAGTATATTCTTCACATACATTAGTCTGCTACTCATGACAACACAGGGGTGACCTACAGGCTAAGAGATCATATATACCCTTTCTCCTTGAGCCACCTCAAGGTTTTCACTACCCCAGAAGCTGTACTTTCCTTCCCTTTTGTCTATATCCAACCTCTACTTTGGGGAAACACTGTAACATTGGGTATCCTGAAGGCTACCCTTAGTCCATATCTAATGTTTTCTGGTTTACCTAATTGCTTTTGACCATTAAAAAAAAAATTATCTGTTATTAAACCAGCTCCCAAATAATAATATCCCACTCTCCCCAGTTCCCCAGTAATGCTTCTCCAAGATAGGAAAAGACTCAATATTTTAGTTCATTCACTGTGCATTAAGGATAATCACATAGGTTCTACCTACAGTGTTAAAGGAGGCCAGGAACCAAGCTCAAGTATAAGCATTCAAATTGTCCACTGTACTCCGCCGTTAGTTCAATCTGTTTCGGGCCACCTTCACTCATTGCAAGACAAAAGGGGTTCAGCCCTACAGCTGGAGGGGATCAGGTAGTGCTACTTCAGCAGTACAGGCAGGAAGGCAGCAATCAACTCAAATCCATGCAGGAGCCCAGCAGAAAGGTTGCCATCACACTCAGACACCTTGCACCCCACTAAGAACAAGAACCAGAAATTCAAATACTCTTTTCATCAAGTTAAATACCACAAAGAACTGGGGAAAGTCAATGAAATCTGTTTGCTGCTGCTGGTCCAGTCATACTATTTTCTTTTTGGACTGCTGGATCACTGCTTATGAAAGCAGTTCCAAACCCGAAGATTTCATTACTTTAATATAAATCATCAAATGACATACTTTAAGAGTGTATTGCTCCATTATTCCTCTGTGCTCAAAAAGTTTAAGCCATTTACTCAGAAAGAAAAAGAGTGCAGACCGACTTCAGCAACCAGTCAAGCACATCATGAACAAATACCAGCTAGTTACAGAGCAGAGGCCTCATGAACAACTCTCGTCAGCTGAAAATTGTTCAGAAGCAATTTGGCAAACACAAATGAGTTGCAAATAGAAGCAAGGACCAGATTATGAAGGACTTAAAAACAAAAAACCACAAAGCTTAATTTTGCCATATATTATTTATCATCTCTAGCAATATGTGAAAGATTTATCCATTTTGATGTTTGTTTATTCTTCTATTGTTCTAGAGGAGGCACCTACATGTTGCTACACAGTATCCAGTAATGGCATTAACCATCTTAATGCTTGTTTCTCATCAAAACTGTACCTTAATTAAGTTTTGTTATCTAATCCCAACACCTGATGATTTATCTGACATATTTTATACCCTCTGGTACCGAATCTGACAGGACAGGATCTATTACCCTGCGAACTTCTGAAGGCACATTTAAACTTTCCATTGTCCTGAAAACAAGTTGCTTGGAACTCCATGAAAAATGGTAGCTTGAAGCAGTGTTCATTTAGGGACAGGAACCACCAGGAAAGGCTAGTGTACAGCCCAGCATGCACTAACCTATATACATCCCAGCAGCCATAAAGCAGTCAGTACAAAAGCAGTTTTCTACATGGATGCAAGAGTTTGAAATTACTTTTCTCATTATGACTGCAGATCATATATTCTTGTTCAACCAGTATTTGAATTTTGACCTATGGATGTCCGGGGCTGAAGATATACAAGCTGCTGTATGAGAGACTCTCTTTCAGCCAGTACTAAACTTCCATTACTTGAGAAATTCTCCTTCTGTGGAGCAAGAAGAGTTATCTGCAGTATTTGAAGAGCCCAGGTATTATGATGAGCAGAGAGCTGGGGGAAGGGAGTACAACCTACATGGCTGCCACTACGAATGGATCTTGAAGCGTACAGATAGCATATCTTTCCTTTTCCTCAAAAGGCTGTAAGACACTCCACTACTTGTGATAACACGTTTTCACAGGCTACTTTAACTCCTCAAGCAGGTACTTAATGAAGTAGAATAATAGAATAACTGGTCTTCTGCTGGGATTTCAGCCTCTGGATGCTGATAGAAAGCCTGGTTTCTCATAGCCCCTTGACTTTGGCAGAATGTCTAAATGCATCAAAAAGAAAGAAGAGCACAAACCCAGATGCATACCCAGATCCAGGCTTAGCTGTGTTTACTCTGGACATTGCTGTTATCAACTGTGAGTTACCACAGGAGCCAAGGATATTGCATTACCAGCCCTTCTTTAGAGCAGTAAAGCTTAAGCACAGAGCAGTTAATGGATTTGCCCATGGTCCCACATGTGACCCGACTCACCCCCCAGTGAGTCCTGCAGCACTGACCTTGCATTCCCCTTCATTCCCTCATCACAGAGGCATTTCTGCACCATCTCCCACACCTTCTCTCATGCTTGGAACAGCTTTCCAAGCTCTAGTCAGCACACATCAGCCCCTCACCTCATTGAAACTGCTCCTGAGAAATCCCTTTGTCTACAAACATCAAAGAGTAGCCCCTGTGCTTAGCTCGTCGTTCACACAGCATGAGAATCTGGCCTCCCATGTTGGTATAAACAGACGATGCAATAAAATATAGGTGCATCTAAACTCTGAATCCACAAGCTGTAATATGCTGCCCCACCCTTTTCTGATGTCTGTTATACCTTCATTTATCAAATCTGCCATTTAGACCAGCAAGAGATTCATGAAAGGGACCCCTGCCTCTGGCTGTTTCCCCAGGTATGCCTAAAGCAGACATGATGATTAGACAATAAGAGAGTCCAGAGTCTCTGTAACAGCACAGCTACAGCTTCAGACAGGCTGACTAAAAAGTTGTGAATGCATGAAAGCAAATTGAAACACTCTGGTTTGAAAATGTGATGTCTGGGCACTTTCCCGTGGTTGAACTTATTTTTTAAGGAGTGTTTGTCTTAAGAGAAGCTAAGCCCGCTGAACCTATTCCAAGACTAAAGAAAGCATATCAGTCCAGACGCCAGTTGTTCCAGTGAACATTTTTCCTCCCTCTGTCCCCAGGCTGTCTGACCTCTCCCCTCGACCAGAGGAGCTATCCTGGGCTGAGTCTGTTCCAGCACGCCAGTCTGCAGAGGTCAGAGGTACCACACCATCAAAGCTGCTATCACAAACACCTCCACAGGATTACAGCATACAAAGAAACCATGGCAAGCTTCCTGGTAGTTTCAGAGTTGCTGCATATGCAAAGAATATCTCAAAGTCTTTCTCTTTCACTGCCCTTGGAATATGCCACATAGTGCAATAATCCTTCATTCCCAGCTCCTGGGGATGGCCTCAGTGTTCCTGCTTGCTTTGCACAAAGATAAGTGAGGCCAACAGCACAGGTTAATCCCAGGTGTAATTCACTGAAATAACTAACAGTTTAGGAGATTTGTTTGTTTATCTAGGAGATGAGAGAAAAAGGAAGCAACATCCTCCTGTTTGCAAATGTGACCCTGAGTCTTCCCAAACCCAGCTGTGCCTCAGTCTGCCTCCAGCTGCTTCCCACCTTCTTTCCAGCACAGCCAGTTGAGCTGCTTGCACCAGCACCCGTGGTCCATCCACTGACAGCACTCAAGCAAATGCTTTTGACTAGCATAGCTCACCTGGATTGAAACAGGTCTGGGAGCAACACCAGCAGGTTGCTCCTCCAAGCAGCCACCCCCAGGCCACAGAAGCAATTCAGAGCAGAGCTGGAAGTTAGAGGCTGACTCCTGGGTCCCAGCGCTGCTTTAATCACAAGGTGTTGCAGGAGGAGCTGCATTCAGCTCATAAGCAGAGTTGACAGTATCTGTGCTGCTCCTGGTGTGACTTCAGCGCAAGCCTCAAGAGTTGAAGACACACAGATCACCTAATTTTCATCTCTCTAAAGTGTAGCTATAAAAATACTTTAGAAAATTATCGCAGGGTGAAAAGAATCATTTTGGAGGAACTAATGAAAAATTACTTTTTTATCTATGGGCACCTTCACTGCCCTCACCTGCAGGGCTGAGGTTCTTGCAGGAGATGTGAGCAAAGTTCAGTGTCTGCAGCTTTGAGCTCTGCCAAGTCCCACAGCTCACAGCAGTGAGTTTAGTTCCTGCAGATAACAGCCACCAGGCACCTGTTGGCTTAAATCACTTTCCTACAGCTACTACTAAACTGGATTGGATTCCCATGTACAAAAGGATATGAAGCTTAATGCTATCTAATAAGATATCCAGGCCCGATAACCATTAGATTTTGGTGAGAGATTTGCCTCTGGAAGGACACACTAACATTTAGGAGCTCACCTGAGCACAGTTTGCAAGGCTGCACTCCCATGTCTCCTCAGCCAGCATCTCCACCTTTCGCCACTTTCAGAGGTGGATTTAATTAACTATAGCAATTAATCTGGCATTTAAACTCCACCCAACCTCAAATGTCACCTCACAGCACCTGCTTCACTATAAAACAATAATAGTAATTACGCCAGGACCTCACAGGACTTTTGGCAAACATGCCCCCAAGTGGACCATCCCATGGGAAATGCCAAATCATCATGTCCACAGGATAAGCCTCTCCCACTGCAGCTCAGGAGAGGCATGCTGTTCTCCAGGTGTTTCAACCAACACTGTCAGACTGTAGAAATCCACAGTTATTTGGAAACTAATGCACTACTACTGAGTGTCAGGTAACCCTCTGCTAGTTTTCTCTTGGATCTTGGCATACAGAACAGTCTGTCATCCAAGGAAAACAGCCAGCTATCATAAAGCTCCACTGCTGTTACCTTCAGGTATCACACATAGAGGGTCTTCCAAAATCTAGAGACATGGTCCATAGCAAGTTAAACTAAAAGTTTATTCTTAACGGGAAATAGGCAACGCCACGTAAAACCTTTCCCCATGGCTCAGCCATCACAGACATATTCCTTCCTGAAAACTACATGGAAAGCAACTGAACTGTAGGCTTACCACACTGTCTGCCTTCCCAAATTCTTATTTGCTACAATTATATGCAAAAGGATTAGCCTGAAAAGTCTTGAAGTGCACAGAAATGTTATGAACAGTCGGTAAGGGAGCAGAGATTAGATCCCATGGGCTGTTAGGCACTAGTAGAGTGCATTTGCCCAAGGCTATTCTGTGTAGGAAAGACTATGTTGTGCATGACATTTTACTAGATGGACAGGAACACATGACAGAATATCTGACAGGAATATGACAGCAAGGTTTTTACACAGCTCAACAATCTTCACATGGATCAATGAAGCAGCTCTGGTCCAACTCAAACTGAAAGAAGTGCCAAAAAAATAAATAATTACAAGGGTGGAGGTTTTTTCCTTCCCCTTTTTCTTTTTAAGAGTCTTTAAATCAAGAAGAAGCTACATATTCTACCCATTTTCAAACTCTGCCATGGCCATTGAGGCTGATACTACAGACAGGCTAAATACTGTACCTAAGGTTTCATTTGCACCTACTCAGTAGGAAAGGTAAGCACAACCTGATCCCTCCTGACACCATGGACAAACAGCTCACAGATCCTTGCAAAAGGACAAGCTGGTGGGTGAAGAAGGTTGACAGACAAAGGTGGCCCCAGCTGGCTGCCCCACAGGTCAGGCCTGCTACACTCAACAACAAGTAGCTTTCTTCAGTGTAAGCAGCAGAGAGTGCTGATGTACCTAGATTGTATGCTGGCTTCCCTCTAAGCTTTCTGCAGCAAAAGGGACTATGCTGGCAAAACATTCATAATTGTGTGGGTGACTAGAGGCCCCAGTGGGGTTTCCAAAGACAATTGCATTTGCTCATCCAAGGTCAGAGCTCAAGAAAAGAATCATACTATGTATCTGGCAAATACAGGGGGGGTGAGGTTTTTTTCTGTCCAAACTAGCAGAGCACTTTGTCATTACTATTTCCCCTTGCATTGTTTAAATTCACACCCAAAGCCATAAGGCACAGCTTGAGCAGTCTGATCAAGAGGTAGAATCTCTTATGCTAAGGTGCAACTCTTGAAGATAAAACAGCAGATATCCAGGAGGTTCTGCCACTCTCTCAGTACTTCTTCAAATATAGGCAGTAGGACCCAAATACAGCAAAACTGAGAGCACAGCTCACAGGCCTTCGATCTGGCTGCATGCTGCAAAAACACACAAGAGGACTCCTCCTACCCAGTCTCCCTGGAAGGACTGTGGGTGTGCTGGTGGCATCACCGCAAAAGCTCCTGGTCGAGAGGATCAGGTTATCCTCCCATCGTTGACTCCAAACAGAGCACCAGGTTCAGCCAGTAAGGTGACCTGCAGTGGCTTAGAAGCAAAATGGTGCCAATTAAATTAAATTCTGCTGGCCCACTTAACCTCTCATTTGGGAAAGAAAAGTAGAGCATCCTCAAAAATGTAGTTTGCTTAAGTTAATTAAAAGTAATTGCAGCTTTTTTATTATTCAAACACAGAAAAATGTATTGTTGCACAAGTTAGTGATCTTGCAATTCTTGTCCACAGATAATGATGCTGGTCTTCAAGATGTCAGCCCTCATTTTTAAGGCTTAAACCTGTTACAATATAGAGAAATCTTAAAATAAGAACCAAATGCAGCTGGCACTCAGAAGTCTACATGAGGAAAGCTTGGCAACATTCTTGACAACTGTTTTATTTATCAATTTATTTCGGATCAACAGAGTTTGATATTGCATGTCAAACTTGGAAGTGTATATTGAAATAATTGAGAAAAACAACTTCTACAAGTCAAACTGTGTCCATCAGGCTTTAAAATAAGTTCTGGGTTTTCGGGAGGGGGAGGGGCAGAAGAGTTAGACAGCAAAAGGGGGTTTAATTTATTTTATTTCTTTTTTTAACAAAAATGAAAAAAGGCTCAGATAGCAAGAAATGAAAGACACTGGTTTGGACAGAAGTGACTTTTGCTTGTGATGATATTTTATTCAGAAGAAGACTTAAGTCCACTTCAATTGACCCAAAGCAATCTTTCACAGGGAGACACTGAACAGAGAAGTCAGAGGGTTTGGTATTGCTGCATTTAAATTGCCAGCATTGCTATCCATTTCATTTCCTACATGGAAAAAAAAAAAAAAAAGGCGGAAAAAGGGAAAAAAAATCATTAAAAAACCCCAGTGAAGTGACTGAGCAATGCTGGACAGTCACTGGGACACCTGAAGAGTCAGTCTGGACACAGACTGATGTTAATCCCCACCACAGCACATGGAGAGCCCTGGACACCACCAGATTCAAAGCCTGCCCTAGCTCTCTGCTCCTGGACACCCATGGCTGTGCTGCTGGAAGCCACCACTGCAGGCAGATTTGAGACACCACCACCACAAGTTCCTCTCCTTTTCTAACTCCAGGGGCCCCTGGGCACACCACAGAGCAAGCACAGCTAAATCCCACAACCTCTTCTCAAGAAGGCACGAGATCAGCTAGCAGAGGCCTATACTTATTTAAAGACCATACACTTTGTACAACAGAAACCATCTTACTCCATTACTGCTCTCTGGCACGGAGGCTGACTTTGACATCTACAGTTACACCCCTCATCTTGCCCAGGAGCAGCTGCTCCATTTCTCCGCTACAGTGGTTTATTTTGGCATGTTATTCTTATTTTGTAAGAAGTGTTTTGCATTTGTATAACCATATAATTTTGTAGCTGCAACTTTCCCTTCCTTACTTAACAGGTGATGCAGTACCAAGGCATATGCTGGTTGTCAGTTTGACATGTTGGGGCTCATCAGCTTTTTGCTGGGGAACAGCCTTTGCTTCCAAGGTCTAGACCAGAAAAAGACCCGTGCAGCAATGTTAAGTCAAGCCTCACTAAACAACAAGGCAGGAAAAAAAAACCACCCACTTTTCTGAGTTACAATTGTACCTCAGATACCTGCTTAGCCTCTGGGCTCCTCCAGGGTCAGAGGCATGGGGCTAACACTTTGTTTCCCCTTATGTGCATGCACTTCAGGGTGGGCAAGAAGGTGGCAAATAGTTGTGGAAAAGACATGAAGGTGAGGAAACAGATCATGTTCAGTTTTGAGAGCTAAAGCTGTATGAAAGCTCATCCCATGAACAAAACTAAAGTGTCCCACAGTCTCAGTGGGGACCCCAAGCAGCAAGAGATGTCTGTTCAGATAAATCGGGAGAAAATGTTCTGTTCTTCACAGGTCTCTGCTCTACTCACCCAGGACACAGTTCAGTCTCTTCTTAGGAGAGGTCATAATCACAGATCTCAGATTTTGCAAGCAACAGAAAGGCACATGAACTTGGCACTCTGATTCAGCCCATGCTAGCAAGGGCCCTGAGTCATGCCACTCTCACCCACATCTGACCTTACCAGGTGTCAGCAGCACCAGAGCCAGTTATGGCACTGTAGACTCACTCCACTTCCAGTTTCTTCAAGTAACAGGACAGTTTTGATAAAATCAAATAAGCCTGTGCCTAATGTTAGTTTCTTTCATCAAAGCTTTCAAACAATGCTCAGTTCAAATCAGTCTCATTTGCACTTGTTGCATAAAACTATGTGTTTTACCTACATGTCACTGTGCTATGGTGAAGGCATGGTGCACCCAAGACACATCTAGGAATCTCAGTTTCTGTCCAGCACACAGATGTTGGAGACTAAGATGACATTATCACTGCAAAAAACACATTAGATCAGTTGACAAAGGAACGACTTAAATCACTCAAAGACCAAGGGGGAGAGTGACAGTCTTTTCTAAATTTACATTTTTTTTACTCTTTAGCAAGAAACGAAACAAAATCTACATTAAGGACGCGATTGAGATTTACAAAGTGTAAGCACTTGGAGTTACAAACTGCCAGAATTTCAGATGTCAGTGTAATCTCAGTTCAACACTCTTGTGAATGCGCACTAAGAGACAGGTTTTACTTATTCGTATCACCCACCAATGAATGCAGGCACCTCATGAGTGGAAAGCAGAGCTGCATTACCATAACACACTGACAGAAGTTTAGAAAGGGGAGAGGAGAGAAAAAAAAAATAAATTCCAAAAGCCCACTGAAAATAAACTGGGGAACATAATACTGGAGAGAAACAAACTGAAAATGCATGAGGAGTTGTTAAGCATAATAGCCCACACCAGACACATACAGCTATAAGCTACGTTTCTGTGACCTATAGAGTCATCTTTAGCAGTCAAAAGTAGAGTGGACCTTAAATACTTTTGTTGGGGTTTTTTGTTGGTTTTGGTGTAGGTTTTTTTTTTTTGATTGGGGTTTGTTTTCTGGAGGTGGAGGGAATGGAGGGGTGGTGGTGGTTTGGGGTTTTTGTTTGGTTTGGTGTTTGCCTTTTTAAAAGAAAAGAAATAATTGAGATTTTCAGCATCTTTTCCCTCTTAATCTCAAGAAGCATTTCTTTCTGAGCATGTACTTCAAAGTAAATTGCTGTACAGGTAAAGAACAGTATCCAAAACTGAACAAAAATGTAAGTAGCCCACAAGTATCTCTTATACAACTGCTTATCTTCATTTTGATCTTCAACATAGATGCAGATTTGTTGGGAAGCATAAAGAAGGTCATGCTATGTATTTCTGAAGCGCCAGACAAAACCACATTCAATTATTTAAAATATCATCCAGCTAGTATGGCATTTGTGCTTACCTCTAGGATTGAGAAACAGAAGGTTTTCCTTAATTAAAATTGCAGCTTGGTTTAAATCTTAAGGCCACTCCCGGTCATCCTTCTAAAACATTCAAGAAAATGGTTGGTCTCAGACTTGTTCAGCTATAGCCATGACTGAAAGAAGAGTCCTGAACTGATCAGAAAAAAAGAAAAGTACAGCTCTAGAGAATAAGTGTGTATTCTTGAAAGAGACAAATTAAACACAAATGCAAAAATACCATTTCAGGCATTTTTTATTACATATTTTCTCTGTAATTGAAAAGAAAACCCCTACAAGATACAGAGGTAAAATAGATTCTGTGGAGTTGCCCAGAAATGCACTCTCATTTTAAGTAGTGCTAGCATTGCCAGCTCAAAGCGTTTAAGCACCATCATGACTTTTCAAGCCCTGAGAATCTTGTTATTTGCCTTATGGCTTTTTCACACATTAAATGCACTCAGATCACAATTTAAGCTTGACTCCATAACCATCTTGGTAATATTGAGACTTCATATCATTTCAGCAGAAACTCGAGTCAAAAATATAGAAAAGCAAAGGTTTTTAATGTAACTATGATTTGATGGACTAGAGGGTGTGAGCACAAAATACTGCAAGAATAATAATTAAAATCACAGCACTTGGAAGTGCTTAGGCAACCTCATGAAATTTATTACATTTTCTAGCATGTATTCCTTCAAGCTCACATGCCTCCAAGGGCAGGGGTATCACAACTTTCATCAAAGGGTGTTGTTGCTGTCACCTTAACTTTATCATCAAGATTTTATTTTAGGTCTATTTCTTTCCCACAATTCTAGCTCACACATGTCTTTTTGTTTACGTCCCTCCTGCTGCATTGCAGCCATTCAGATATTAAACAGGGGCTTCCTAACTCGCACTCCCTCTGCTGACTCTCCAGCGGTGCAGTGGATTTTGATTTCAAATTTTATTTTTAATGGGCTATACATAATGCTTTTCATTCTAAAAGCATGCTGGCATTCTCACACACCTTTTTCAAGTTGAAAAAGAGAATCCAACCCACTGATCTTTAAAAGGTTCAAGTCAGATATGTCTGTGGATTTTTTTGGTGGCTTGATGCAACTGGACAGTGTCACTGGATTTGTCTTTGCATTATGTGTTCTGAGCAAACCAGAAACCATTCATAGTTCTTATAGTTTCAGCATAATATATAAAAGGAGAGAGCTGCTTGTTCTTCCCAGAGACCTTGATATCATCAGTAGCTCTGGATTGCACATACCACAGCCTTGTTATATATACTTTGTGTTGCATAGTGCTTGACCTAATATTATAGTGATGAGCTCACTCTGTACCTAAAAGATGCCGCAGAGGAGGAGAGGAAGAGGGAAGAGTTTGGGGTTTATTCCTAAAACACTTGCAGAGTTCTGGCATTTGTGAGCCTCAAATTCAGGTATGGAAGAGGACCATGAGGTCATTTGCTCCATCTTCCTTCACATGGTATGTGTGCATGAATATATATATTTAACCTTCAGTTTACCATTGCATATTACACCTTCTTAGGTGGCTATATCAAGGTCTTAAATGATTACAGTAGCCAGAGCTTTTTTCTTTTTTGATATTCACCCCAAGCCTCCACCACTGTATGATATGACTCCTCTCCTTGGCTACACTCCTTCTATACCACATTGATCCCAGCCTTTCCTGTATGTAACCAGCCTTGTGCCTCTCTTGTCTGCTTGTGGCCACAGTTTAACCTCTCCTGATTACTGCCATCCTTCCTCAATTTCACCTTTCCAAATTGTTATATTCTTCTGTTTCCAACCTCCCCCTCCCTTAATTCATTTACAACGGAAGTCATAATATGACATTGCACCATAAATTCAGCAACTGGATGAACAAAGGAATCACCCAGTACTTTACACAACGTGCACAGGCCCATTCCTTAGTACAACACAATTCTGATTCAGTAAGTGCTGTCAAGAGGATTTTACAAGAAGCTGAGCCAATACTGGGGAAAGAAAAGAGATTTTTTTTTTCTTACTAACATACCATGAACATTTGTTAGAATTGAAAGGCAAATTTCTGATTAACCAGATTTATGACCTCTTTAACGTTCAAGCATTTGCAAAAAGTGAGTGCAAAGTTCTGCGCTCATGAATATTCTACCTCACATGAGCAAACTGTCGCCCAAGGTAAATTCCAAATTGTTTGTGTTTGTAAAATCAGGAATGCTAATTAGTTATATAAGTCACAATGTATTGTTTCTGTTCCTTAACTTGATGACAAAACTACTTAACACATCTTATATTGCGAAGTGTGAAAATTACCGATATACAATTTATCACTCATTTTGGATTGGTTAATTACACAAGTTCCCACACAGATTGCCTATGGCATATTTGTCTAATGATCTAATTATTCCCTGAAGAAATTAGTGAATAACTTTACATGACAAACCTGACAATTTCACAATCTGCTCCTGGACAATTTGTAAATAGATAAGTTTGATGATATTTTGATTTTTATCTATTGGTGAACTAGTCAATCAGAACTGCGGGTCTTCATCACCTCCAGAAAAATCAGACTGTTTTTATTTTAAATAACTATTTCCCCCACAGGCGAACTGGGTCTGCCCCAAGCATTACACATTTGCCTGTTTGTTAAATGGGTTGAGAATATGATTAAAGTAAATGGAAAAATAACCTAAATCAAGTGTGGATTAGACAGCCAGTGCCTATGGTTTCTCTTTGGACAAAGCTGAGCAGCATGTGCAAAAATAACGTATCGAGAGGCTCATGAAGGCTAGGCAGAGGTCACTTAAAGTCTATCTGCCTAGAAACTCAGTCCGCTAAAATTTCACCAGATTTTTATGCCCCAGACCAGCAAAGAATTGAGCAGTGTAATCTGCAAGCTGCAAAATACCAAAATTCCTGTGCTGTCAGAGCCCAGTCGTAGTAAGGCTGATGCTTGGTATCGAGGTCTGTATTCAGCACCTGCATTCAAAAGGCAATGCAGGTGGAGCACTATGGTGCTCTCTTTGGCTCTGTAATACAAGACTCTGAACAAAGGGATCATGTAAAGTCCTTCAAAACCTGATCCTTTCACCCTTGGATAGACGGGGCTGTGATCATAAATGGTACTGCCACTGGGTCTATACGGAGCTGCTAGTACAGGAGAGCCTTGCTCCTACATTCAGCTTACCAAGAGCTTCTTGATGCTAGACAGAATTTTAAAGACACAGAGACTGCATCTCTTACAATGCTACAGTAAATATCTTCAGAAGGTGGTCAGTAACAAATCAGAAGTCTTCAGAGAAGGGGAACAGCTATTTTATAATGGCCACAACAAACAAACAAACAAACAAACTGAAAACAAACCTGCAGGAGAACTGCTAAGGCTTCTTTGTAGGACAAAAAACATAGACCAATTCAACTGCAAAAGGACACGAAAAACTGGCCTTTTGGAGCACAGCCAGCCTGGTTTGGTTGCTATGACTAGGAAAAAAAGTGGTCCTCCCTGAGTTAGCCTCATTTAAAGATACCGAGCATTGACTTCATATATAAAGCCTATTTTCACCCGATATCATACCCTGCACATAATAAAGTCTGACAACAGGTCATTTCAGTGGCTAGGGGCATAAACAGCTTGCAGTAGAGTACACATCTAGATGCAATCACTGGTCTACATTATCTTCACTCTGCCAGATATATGAAAAATAATGTTAAAATACTAAAGGTGACCCTGAAATGAATCAAGCCTTTCAGCATATACTGATCCATACACAGCCCTGATCAGGCACAGAACAAGTCCTGGCAACCACCGTGTGGAAGTTGCACGTCTTGAATGGAAAGCAAGGACCACACCTGTGGTCCGAAGCAGTTGCAATCCCTTACCTATTGTCCCTAGAACCTCATGAGAAGGTGGTCTTTAAATAACAAGGAAAAGAAATAGGTGACAATCTTACTAGAGAAAGATCTCAGAAAAGCCACAGTGACAATCAGGTGACCTTGTGGAGCTGTTGACCCCAAAGAGAACCCAAGTAGCTATGATTGCTCTAGTGCTGCTAACCATGAAATAGCAGAAAGCAGCTCAAAGGCTAATTCCAGCGTGGCAGTAAGGTTAAAGATTTTGCTGGGTGTAAGTGCTTGTCAATTTTTTGACTTAATTTTGGCTTGGAAAGAAAAACATGCTATCAGAACCTGCATCTTTAAGGACTGAAACCCCGGGGGAGGAGAAGGCTGGAAAGCCTTGTTGTTATGCACTGCCAGTTGGAACCAGACCCAGATTAAAGCAGATTTCTCACAAGAATGTGAAGCATTGAGTGATGGCTGAATACCACATGTATCGCACCTTCACCACCAGATCCCTGCTTCTGTCAGTACCTCCACAGGCTATCACACTGCAGTCCCCACTGCAACCAGCGCCATTAGAAATCGAAAAATCACTCGAACACACCAGACAAGCCACTCGGCTGTGCTTGCCGCTTGCTTATGCAAAGTCCCTCTCTCCTTTCAAATTTCAACCACACTTCATATTTCAGACTGAAAACAGAGTCCAACACAGAGTACAACACCTACTACTTTTTCCGCACTATCAAACCTGCCTAGCAGATCAATCACAAAAGACATATTCTATTCTTCAGCTCAGCACTCCCCTCCAATCACAAGAACAAGTAGCACTCAGGCAGCAGCAGATTTCTCAAAGTGCATCCAGCTGTGCATCACGTAGCTCTGTTTTTATAAGGAGGATCAGATAAAACAGGAGAAAAAAAGATGACATTATAAGGTACAAGTGAGCTAACAAAGGGATGTGCTCACTTATGTCAACAAAAGCTGAGGATAAGGTGATAACAGAGCCTGGCAAAAAATACTTTGGCATTTCCACTGTACCAGAGGACAGCACAAGCTCTGCTTACCAGTCCTTCATCTGTCACAGTTACCCAGTGATGAACCAGGGGGTTGAGAAAAGTGACAATTATTTAGAAGACTAGATTTTTAATATCTGCACCTGTAGCCTTGCTGTAATGAAAACCTTCATGGCTATGGCAGGCAGAGCACACTGATTGCACAGTACACAGGTGTACTATGAAAGACTGAGTCATCTTCACCTGAGAAGGACTGTACCCCAGGAGATCAGGCAGACAGCTGCTTCCAACATTTATAGGTCTGGGAGAAAATAGAAAATTTTATGAGACTAGGACACATACTCATCCTAAGGGAGTTTGACGACTTTGATAACTGAAGAGAGATAAATAAGAGAGTATTTGGGAATTATAGATTAATTACCTGTATTAAAAATTGTAGATAATACAAATAATAGCCCTAATGTTCCCAGGTTCATTAAAAAAAAAATAAAAATAAAAAGTAAAACCTTACATGCACATCTGCAGGCCAGAAAACATGAAAACAGCTAGGAGAAAGCATTAACAGAGCATACAGTTAACCAGTGGAACTCCCAGCCACAAGACATTATCTTCCAATTGCTTGGCTATGATTGAATGAAAGGTTTTAAAATGGAAGCTAATTGCTGAGGCTAGAAAGGCCCTACTGGTTTGTGTCTGTTATCAGTTTTCTTACACTTTCCTCAGAGGCATTTTTTAACTGGGCGTTGCTGCAAACGGGATGTTGCAACAAGTGGACCTCTGGTTTGAGCTATCACAACAGTCGCATTTATGAGTTTGGGTTTTTTCTGAAGATACTGTTTCAATGTAGAGTAGCACAAAGGGCACACAAACCAAAAAAAAAAACCAACCAAATCTCAGAATAAGATCTCAAGGGAAACATCTTAGCCTCTTTCTAGCTAATTCAAGAGTTACCTATAGCATATAAAGTAGTTCTAACCACACAGTTATTTTCATAATTGCAAAGGTTGGAAGTTTAATTAGACAATCAGAAGGAAGCCCTCAAGCCAGCCCATTTTCTTAAACAGCTTTACCTAGGCACTGGGAGCAGCATTGTGTAATGCAGCTATTTACTCTGAATAGCATAACGTTCCCTTATCTTTTTTACCCTGATTAATTTCCTGACTGAAGTAGCACATAAAACCAAGCTGGTTAGACAACGTGTCAGAAGCCACGTGTCCTATTCAAATTTGAAATGGAGAGAGGCAGAGTAGAGAGACTGGGTCTCTTCCCCTTTCCTTTCACATCTGTTCCAGGTGCACCATGCTTCTACCATGACACCATTAAGACCATCTTCAGATCACAGTTCTTTCAAACACTGACTATGTGGAATGGAATTTTTTATTATTTTTTTTTTTTTTTAATTTAATGGTCTTCAGGGATACAGAGTGAGGCTTGAAAACAGAAATGCAGTGAAATTGGGGTTTGTGATGTAATTTAGCATCAAAAAGCCTTGATGGCCTCACAAGAACCGCTGGTGCAAGTGGGAGACCATCATACCAGGCCCTAGGCTGCCTACCTTCATCACGACATCTCAGGTTCAGGTACCTCCCTCCCCAAACACATCTGCATGCATGTACATGCTCATCCCCCTTTTCAGGAATTTTACTATTGTTCGAGACAGAAAAGAGAAAAAAGCACATCCAAATTCTGCCAAGGCCTCCACAGATCAGCAAGGAGGGATGAGGGTTGAACCGCTGAGGATGAGGACGAGCAGCAAGTTGCAAGTGAAATGAGCCCCATTGCCGAGCACCAGGGTCTGACCGTGGATGGAGGAGAACAAGCAGGCTCTGCGGGAAGGCTCTGGACTGCCTCCAGTCCCCACCAGCCTCCCCATGGACACCAGCCCCCAGCTGACTTTCGGCAAGCCACAGTCACTCTGTACGTCTGCTTCCTCCCGCAGAGCATAAACAGAAGCAGCTGGGCCCAGCTCTGCTCCGTCCCACATCTCGCCTTGCCATTTGCACCCACGCGCAGCAAGCGGTACCCAGCTACAACAGCGGCAATGTTTTCCACACACGTGACTGAGGTGCAAACGACAACCCGAGGCGCTGGCACATCCACCACCTGCCAGGCTGGGCCCCGCTCACCCCACCTTCCCCTCCTCCTCCTCCTTCAGCCCCTCTCCTCCGCAGACTTCTGCTCCTCTCCCCACCCGGTCCCCATGGAGGAAAACAACCTCCCTTTCACGGGGCTTGTTTTCTCCTAAGTAGCAAGCAATCATCCTCCCCCTGCCGCACAGCAGCCTGGGAACAAAGCTCGCTTTCCCACCCCCGTTACCTGCTTTGCTCCCTCTGGAGTCCCCCATTTCCCTGACAGTTTCCAGCAATAGCATTTAACCTCAACATTTAAAATCCCCCATGGCAAAGCATGACATCCAACACACAGCCAGAAGTTTGCGCCACCTCAGCCCCACTCATCAGGCTTCCCCAGCTGCACAGCATCCCCAATTAATTGTATCCAGTAAGGTCCCTGCCCTGGACAGTCCCCACAGGAGCAGCTTCAGGGCTGAATTCAGTGGGGTTTCACATCTTTTTCTTTTGCGGAGGTGATACTACATTGCCAGCTACACTTTTTTACCATATGCAACACCAACACACTGGCAGTTAACGAGCTACAACACAGAACCACTTGGCAACACACAGAAAATGGGCAGAAAATCCTCAAGCAAGAGGGGAAAAAAATAAATAATGCAATGAATTGTTCAGTATTAAGCATGCAAGAGAAAAAATGTAAAGGAGAGGCTGCAAGAGAGTAAAGGCGCTCTCTCAGGCCTAAGCACAACACCAAGGAGAGGAACCTCACAAAACAAAGCAGCCGCTGCTTAACCATCAGAAAGATGAGGCACGCAAGTAGTTTCTGGAGAGCAACAGAGGTGAAAAACCAGCCTGGTTTTCATGTCAGTTTCCCACTTGAAGTCAACTGATGTGGCTGCCAGCCCTGGTTAGGGATTCAGGAGCCCATGAGGTGTCATCCAGTTCTGTGGGACCTCTGAATTTGACTGTCCCAGATGTTAACTACAGTATGGATAATACTCACTTGTAAAAATCTTGGTGTAACTGTACCCAAAACATCTGCTGTGGGCAGCAATGCCCTGGAAAGCAGAGGCCCAGGCAGCCTGGCTCTGCCCCAGGATGCTGGTACAAGGAGCTGACGAAGATGAGCACAAGGAGCAATGGATTCAAGGTGGGAAAACCAAGTTTTGTTCCTGCTGCAGGAATGAAGTTTGGAGCTGTCTTCACTTGTAACACCACATAATTCTAGGTGGCTGCAGATTTATTACTGTATTTTCCCAAATTTGGAAGGCTTCCACTTCTGACCACATAAAAGAAAGAAGCTTTTTCCTTTTCTCAGTATGACCTCCATTTTCTATTCTGAAACAAAATCCATTATAGCAATGCCTGGAAATACAAAACATCTAATCATTTTTCCCAAGAATTCCTTTGAATTCTGCAATAGATTTAGCTTGGCCACAGCCCCTTCCCCGCCTCTAGCAAGAGAAATTGCTTGCAAGATTCTCAACTTTTGAAAGATAATGACGGTTCAGTGTTCCCTGCAGTGATTTCTTATGTTATCAATTTGATTTGCAATCACAGCTGAAGGCCTATACCATGAATTACTTACCAATTAAGTAGTGCTTGCATGAAGGCTTTGTATTTTACACCTTGACAGCTATTACAGTCAGAAGCTAGCTAGAGCTTTGACTTAAATGGGAATTATCAAACACCGAACAGTCTGAAGCATAGACTCAAGGTGACTTGGACAGAAGACATAACAGAGATAAATTTGCTGCTAACATTTTATCTTGGGTGGGATTAACAGCAGGAAAGACAAAATCAAAATATCCATATCTTCCTTGCTCTTTAACAGTACACTTTTTAATCCTCCCTGAAGACATCCAGAAATATTATTTATGTCATGGAATGGGTACTGAGGAAGATAGCTGCCCTCTGCCACAACTAATATGATTAATATCCTTGCATCATCTTTTTTTTCCCCTCCTTGAGGGAGAGGAGAGAGCGATGTCACTGCTCTAAACACATTGCATTATTATGTACCTTTGAAACAGAAAAATAGGTATGAAAAAAATGTGAAGAGATTTCATTATTTATTCCAGATTTGTGCCTCAAACCCCAGTCAGTTCAGGATCCCCAGAGTACCCCGTGCATACTGTCCACAACCACATTTAGGACCCAAGCAATTCTTGCCTATCCCAGCAGAGACAGAGCAGTTGGACTATTCATTTTGCTGCAGTTAAAGCCTTTAGCAAGCACAGTGTCCTTGTACTCAGCCAAGCATTGAGAAATGTTTCATTTTTCACTTGTTTCCAGAAGTATAGAAGAAAAGGTCTTCAACACATTTACTAGAGATTCCCTTTACTTGTTCCATTGATTTCAGACATAATACATGCAAATTTAGGTACTTTATCAGTGTCATAATGCCTATTATCTATTGAGTTTCAAGTCTGGGGTAACTCCCAGCAACCAAATACATTATTTAATAATAATTCTGTCATCAAGTGAAATCTTTCCCCAAGATAGATACTGAAAGCAGCCTGCCCACGTAGCAAGAAATAGCAAGATACTTATACTTTCTCAGAGGCTTTTCAACAGGGTCAGACCTGTGAAAGTGGCTGTTACAGTGCTTTTATTTCATCTAAAATATTGAGCAAGATTGCTTATAGCAGAGGACTAAGTGGGCTTCCTATTTTGTTCACGCTCTTGTTCTACACTGTTCCATGATCCTGCATTTTCTCTGTAATCCTCATCCAAAGTAGAATACGGAAATATCAGCTTTTTCCAAAATGAATACCGGGAGTTATTGACCAGATGATAAAGATTTTAATATTCATAAGACCAGAATGTCAAAAGAGAGCATCCTGCATGAGAATTAATATTTCCAAGTCATAATTGTCATTCCCAAAATGCATGCAATACTACTAGGAAAAGTCTTGCTCTCTCCTCTCTCTGACATGAGGTAGACACCAAAGACTGAAAATTACTTGCTGGAAGTGTTCAGCTATTCTTTTTTTATTCTTGTCTATGCTGGCCAGCAAGCCAAACCAGTTTTGATTTCCATCTCTTTTATTTGTACATTGTTCAACCAGGCATGGGCCAATTCCACATTAAAAATAAATATGCTATGTCACCATCATGAGCAGCCATGGCCAAAACCATAACGGGTTGCTGATTAAGGCTGCGCAAATAGAGCATCCCTTAAAGCAAGAAGAATGGGTACCTGTACTCATGGGAATCGAGGAAGCAGCCAGTCTGACACTTCAGCAGTTCTGATGACCCTGCAGAGGATTATCAGCTCCTAACTTTGCGGTGGAAAGATCTGAGCCTCCACAGCTTACCTGGGAGAAAAAAGGAAAAAAAAGCAAACCACAGATGAAGGTGATGGGTTTAATCACGGTTTTCCACACCATGAGGAGACGAAAGAACGGCAAGGAAACTCGTTCATTTCTACACCAGCAACCTATAAGGTACTGAAAGTGAAGTTCCCCAAAGTACTACAATATAAATACTTCACCACTTGCCTTCTGCACTCCAAGGGCTAGTCTTCTCTTATCTCCCCCCATCTGCAGCTCTTACAGTAGGATATTACATGGCAAAGATCAAAAACTTAACACCATCCTATGTATGCCTCTGTGCTCTGCATCTGCCAGTGTTGCGCTGATTTTCATACAGTAAGCAGTGGGCTTGTGGTATATGCGCTCTATTGGAAGTCCAGAAATCTGAGTTCAGTTTCCACTCTAACATACATCTTCTGTTTATAACTAAAAGCTGCACTAATTTAACTTAAAATTAATTTTTAAACTCTGGCAAGAGGCTTCGTACAGATGCATATTTCCGTTTAGACTAAGCTTTTTCAAGTGCAGATCAAACTTGGGAACTTGAAATAAACCTGATTTACACTGCAGTAGATTGCATTTGCAGATTTCACATCTGAATCCATTCGATTCATATTGAATCTATTTAATCTTCATTTTCAGTCTCCATTCCCTGCTTTCTGTGCCTATTTAAGTGTTAATATCTGCCTTGTTCATATGAAGAAATTCAGATATTCATGCGAAAATGAGAAATGCAGGTAGAGATTTTATAACCCTTCCCCAAATTGTGCCATGAAATGGATAGTTAAAAATCATCACAAAATACATTGACCTACATTCTTACCTATTGTAGGGAAACAGTAGTAATTTCAATTTCTTTCAAAATACTTCACAGTTTCTACAAAAGCTATATGTAAAATTTGGGAGAGAAAGAAAAACAAAATACCAAATATTTATTTTCATTTACTTGCACACTGTGTTTCCTACTTCAACGCGATCTCTTTGCCCTGGTCACACCTCCATTGTGTTCCTTTCCTTAGGTGCTGGCCACCTCCACCATATGTTCTCCAAAGGCCTCCTGCCCACATTATTTTGATTGGCATTTTAATTTGTCTCCACACTTGCTCTCTTGTTTTGCCATTTCCTCTAGGGCCTGCTTTGGTCCCTCAAGGCAAATGAACCTTACTTCCCACAATTTCAGATCTTTTCAATGAGCTTTTGACCCTCCTTCAACCTTGCGTCCATGTATTTCTTTATATGCCACTGCACCACCTTTTTCCACCAAGAAGAAAACCAAACAAGTGGTGTAGTTTCATCATTCTGCAAGTCCTTCCTTCACTCTGCTGGTCTGAAAGGTAGAAGCTTGAGTCTTGGAGTACCTTTCTTAGTTAAAGATGAACTTCAGTCTTTCTATTGTCAGCCTTGAGCAGTCATCAACACTTGCACAACAGCAGATCTGCATTTCTCTTCTGGAAACCTTGTCCTCCCACAGTCCCCATGACACTGGTCCTCGTTAATCACTTCCACTGCATCCTTTTATCCTCTTCTTTCTACCCTGCCTCTCCCCAGTTCCAGTTTCTAGGAGGATTTGCCTGGCCTTCACTGCCTCTCCTTTCTGCAAGGCAATGGCACAACACGTACACCCAGGTCTAGCAGGGTAGCTTCCCCTGCAACTTCTCTGCTGCACCAAGTAAAAGTCTCAGTCTCTGTCTGGCTTGTCTATATGGGTAAGGAAGTTCAACATGGGTAGAAATACTCTTTTAGCCTTCTCTGAACTGATCCTTATTATCTCTCACCAGTCATTTTGGGGCACCCTTTTTGTCTGATCCGCTGGCCTTTTGCTAGACCTTGACTTTATTGTTCTAGGTCCTCTTATTAATACTAAGTAGTCCTTGCAGAGTCACACCAAGCAACCTAAAATACAGCCTTCCACGAACCTCTGTATGAGTGTAACATGGACCCTTTTATAACATCAGTAGGATAAACATGTGCCACCATTTTATGTATGCAGCTTTGATCCACTGGTACCCTACAGGATTCTGCTGCAAAGACCAATTGATCATTAACTACATTTTGTTCATAAGCTCCTTGGGAAGGCACCATATTTTGTTGTCTGCCTGTGTATTGCCTAGAGCAATAAGGTCCCTTCACACCATCACAGTGTCGATAATATATACTCCCAACTGTGCTAGGTGCTATACATACATACAGCGACACGTAGTAGATTGCCACTACCACTTTTTTCTTTGTTGTCTGCTAGTCTAGGTAACAGATGATCACAAGACAGAAGAATAAATGACCTTGCATTATATAATTTCACATCCCATGCAGTGAAAACCAACACATATTTGTAAGCAATTTGACTGGAATAAGGGTGAGACACTACTAATGGAGGTAATCTGAACCACAATAGAAAGTACAGGCACAATATCACCAAAGGGATACCTAGAGCAATTTGTAATATTTTCCAGTAAAACAGAGATTTTGTTAACCTGTAGTCACTGAGATATTGTAGGATACCCAAGATACTGAGGAAAAAGAAACACTTTTCACTAGCACATATAGCAGCAACAGTAGCAGTCATGCAATACAAAAAATTGACCTCAAGTTTACCACCACTGGGAGATAAATCCCCAAGGTTTGAGTATCTGCTCCTAAGTAGTCTCTCTCCATGGGCCTCTGCATAACAGACTGCAGAAATCAGGCAAACACTCCTCTTTATGAGAGAATTGTTAGGCTGCTCTGGTTTCACGATGAAATAAGCATTAGCAAACTGTATAATCAGAAGTGCCATCCCAGCAGCGCACATAGGTACCCACAAATTAATGCTACCTTCTCAGTGACAGCATCCCATTCATGGGTCAGACTCAACCAAACCTCAACCCTCTTACAGTTTCCTCTAACACAGCCCATGCAGACCACAGAGCAGGCTGCAGAAAGGTTCAGAGCTGTGCTCACTGCAGCACACACAGCCTGCAAGAGACCAGGAACACTCCTGCCGTGCCCAGTATCACCTACAGGAGCTACTGGCCAGCACTGCCAGGTGTACAAGCAAGCAGCACGTACTCACTCCTCCCAAACTCCTCCCAAGCATGAGATCAACTTTTCATTCTTACCCAATGCATAGATATTTGCCAGAGATTAAAACAAACATTGCTGTGGTTTCTGTTAGCATCAGATCAGGAGGTCTGTTAGGTGCTAATGCTTGACATGGCAGTTCCATCTGCAAAATTACCTCTCCTCCGAGATGACCATCTCAGGGTATGCCAACCCAAGCCATTCTGTGGTTCTATGATGTGATGATTCTTAGGGATTTTCATATATTTGTGCCCCTGCTGTTCTTCCATGGTGCCTTTCACCCAGAATCATTATACTGCAGTCAAAGAAGCAGACACCAGGAAAACCCTCAATTCAATAGATCCTGTGCTGCAGGGCAAAGGTTAAAAGCAAACCCTCCTGGTACCCAACCCTTCTTAGCGGTCTATATGACACCTCCTGAGCTGTGCAGCAGAAGCAGATCTGGGATTATCTTTGAGTTATTGATGGAGTTACCACAATTTTATTACACTCCCCCTCCATGCACACACCTCATTCCTGGAAGCAGGAACATAAAAGGTCTCACACACCAGCAAGTCTTGCTCCCCGTCTCCTGCTGCCTGCAGCAGAGGGTGTGACAGCACACCTCTGCCATCATCAGTTCTGGAGGAATATCCCCATGGGAAAGGCATCTGAGCAAATGCAATTCTCTGTTTGATGCCCTGATCACAGAAAAAGCTTTTGCCCTTCTTCACATCACACTGGCTTTTCACTGTATGACGAGAGAGTGGGGAATCTTATCTGAACTGAAGCAAATGTCAATTCCAGGCTGCTGCTTTCCTTAAAACACCCTCATACACACTTTTTAGGCAGGCAAAGATGTTTCACAGACACAGGCCTGCTTCTGAACTCATTCCATCAACATTAAAAAGGAATTACTCCAGCAGAGGCAAAACCAGTGTAAAACAAGCACAAGTGGGATAAGAATCATACCCCTCATTTCAGCCTGTGTAGCCTTTTTCCCCCCTTACATAAACCTCAACACTTCAAGTTCAAGGCAAAAGCTTGCAATATTTCTATGTTATCCTCAGTAATGTGACAAGAGCAATTACAGAGTCCAGGGAAGCTAAGTAACACTGCTAAAACACTGGGTGGTCTAATGGCTTGAATAGCTTCTGTTCACTAACATTGTAGTGGGAGTCCCCCAAACTCCCACTTTGTACCCTAGGTAATTCAACCGCACTCTGCAACACTGGCCTTTTTGTCTGCGACATCCTGGCAGCAGCACTGCTTAGCTGACTTGAGACATACCCAAGTTCTTTCAGGTGGTCTGCAAAGTTAACTCACCCTTAAAAAGTTTGTCCTTGGTACCCACCATACCTCCTTTATTCTCTGTTTCAGTCGAAAGCTCTAGGCAGAAGCGCACTGAACATTTTGCAAGGAAATCTGCTCAGAGACAGCTATTCCAGGTGCAGAGGCTTTTGCTGAGTACAGCATTATTTGGGGTATTCTCTGGAAAAAAATTATCTACTTTTACAGTAAAAGAGCCATTTGCCATGTGCAATGCTCTGAAATACTTTGCCACAGCAAAGTCTGGTCTAAACATGTTGTTGGCCAATAGAAGGGGGGAAACACGCTGCCAGTAAACATTTGCGTGGTATGTCTTTGAAGGCTTCAAGGCAGACTAAATGGAATAATTGTGAAGACGTATTATTTATAATACAACAAATCTTCCCCACAAGATATAGGTCTCCATTAACCTAGTACCCAACTGCTTTTAAGTGCATTTTTTTAATGTGTTTACCCTGCTAAGGGAGTTATGTTTTATTATCTCCATTTTGCATTTGGGGAATTGAGGTACTAGGAGATTAATAGATTTGCTCGAGGTTACATAGCAAATCTCCAGCAAAGCACAAATGCAGACCAAGTGTCCCAGATTGTTCTTCTCCACTGGATGTATCCATCAATATGCCAGGACACATTAAAACATCAAAGGTCTCTTGTGATGTGACTTTTTCCTGTATAAAAAAAGACCAATCTCATGCAAGCAGGAAACACTGTACTGAGTCCACAGAAGTTGGTCTGTTTACACAAAAGCTGAAGCAAAGTTTGGAGTTGTTGATGGAATATCCTCATTTTTCCAGCTACCCAGTGCATTCAACCCAAATTCACAACTACTTTTTCACTGATGAAACCTGCTGCATCTGGCAAACAACCTATTCGCTGATAAAGATCCACCAATACACAGTCTTATATTTCACATACTACCATATGGATCATGAATCATAGAATAGTTAGGATTGGAAAGGACCTTCAGATCATCCAGTTCCAACCCCCCTGCTGCGGGCAGAGACACCACACACTAGACCATGTCACCCAAGGCTCTATCCAACCTGGCCCTGAACACTGCCAGAGACGGAGCATTCACAACTTCATTGGGCAACCCATTCCAGTGCCTCAGTGCCCTTACAGTAAAGAACTTCTTCCGTATATCCAATCTAAACTTCCCCTGTTTAAGTTTGGACCCATTACCCCTTGTCCTATCACTACAGTCCCTAATGAAGAGTCTCTGCTTCACATCTCCCTCAAGCTTAGTGGAACTACAAAGGGGTTCAGCTTTTGAAAGTCTGCCCATACACTGAAGCTGCTGAATATGGCTTTGAGACCCTTTCTATGGTACAATGTTTTTCTGGATTGGTTGGTGTGGTTTTCATCTTTACTCACGTGAAGAAGTGGTGGGAGACAATATTTGAATCTTTCACTGTATCATACACCACTGTGTAGTGGTAAACCATTGGGGTGGATTGTTTTATGAGATTCAGTAGCAGAAAACCTTTTTTACTATGTCCTCTTTACCAGCTCTCCATTAAGTCAATCTCCCTGAAAGCAAGACCCATAGTGCTCTCCAGACGGGGAACTGAGAATACCGCAAACCCCTCTCTCCTACTCCTCAAACGCCAGCTTAGGCACCTCACCCAATCCTCCCTGGGAGGAAGAGACACCAACCAGTGCAACTAGAATGTTGTAGCTTTCAACAGGATGATGTTTCCATTAATTTCCAAGCTCCAGTTTAAACCAAACAGGAGTTTGAATAAGAGGGCTGATGGCAATGTGGGCATGATACTCCATGCCACACATGCTCTTGTCAGTCCATAAACTGAGATGCCATAAAACCTCTCTGCACTGTTACAGAAATAAGAAAGAACTAATGGCTTTGCCTAAAGCATCTTACTTGGAAAGGCAGTCATAGGACCTCAGACTGTTCACTTCTAAGACTAAAAACTCGCTTTAGTGAAAAATTGAGTTGCACCAAAGAAGTTCTACGGCGAACATGAGGCTGGTGACCTGTTTCTCATCAGCATGAACTGTGGATCCATTTTACTTCACAAAACATTGGTGGCAAAGCTCAGTAAGTCTGCTCTGCAAGTCATCACATCTAAGTCAGCTTCTTGACTTAGGCAAGCAAGATTTAGTCCTTACTGCAAATCTGCCACCAAAGAACACACAAGCAGGCTTCATTCAGCAAGCAGGGGCAGATTGCATTTTCCATTTGAGGGATACATACAGGTAAACAGCAGCAATGCACCTCCAGGCTGCTCCATGCCTCATGTCACTTTGAATATGGCTACCCCAAGGAGTGAAGATGGTTTCAAGGCAAAATACAAAACTGAGTAGCTCAGATATCCTTATCCTTCTCCACCAAGGTAAGCTTGACATGCAGAACATGATACTCTGCCTCCAGCACAGTGTCTAGGCTGCTCAAGACATGCTCGACATCCCCCCCCACTTGAAGATTATTCGGTATCAAATGTGCGCCAGTATTTTGAACAGCCAAACAATGAATTTTCCCACTGCCTCTCCTGCTAATGACGAGGAAAAAAAGAATCCCCTAGGGAATTTCCCTTCATCTGCTCACGAGTGCCACTTCGCTAGTCACATTTATCTGACAAATCTTACAGATGGCTTGGCACGAGCTTGCAACAAGCACACCATCTTTGGAGCTGGGATTGGCCGCACAAGCCACGCGACACTTTCTTTGGCAAATTGGGCAAGCCTGCAGCAGAGCCCCATGCCCACAGTAGCAACCAGAGAAACACCCTTAGAAAACTTACAGCTTTGTCCAGTGCTGTTTCAGCAGAAGACACCAATGAAGGTGACGGCATTTCCGACACTACAGCCACCCCACAAGGAACAGTCTCTTGGCGCAAAAGTTTTACACTGACCCAGACAGAAAGATATCCTGGAAAATGACTCCCATTAAGTCATTTTCCTGCTGTTATTATACTGAATGCGTTTCTGTTAAAGATTAATTTTCCCCATTAAAATAATGGGGAAGAGAATATAAAGACCCATCTGCAGACCACATTTTAAGAAGGGTTTTTGTTTGTTTTCCAACATTGTCTGTGAAAAGTTGGTTGAATCTTCCGAGCTCTTTCCAGATGTGTACTTTCCTCATGCTATGTACCCAACTGTAATTCCAGTTTGAAAGCTGTTTGACTCAGGCAAATGAATAGCAGGATTTTAAAACAGATACAAATAGTAAAACTAGGGCTTTGTACAATCCCATAGGTACTATAGATGGGACTGTCCAAACACAAACCTTTCTAATCCACCAAGAAAATGCCCTTAAGACCTGTTCAGAGTCAGACTTAAATCCCTAAAATCCAGGAAATTCAGAGATAAGCCTGGATATCTGGACTGATATTCTGTCCTCAATTCACCTTACTGGGTAAATGTTAACGAATGCATTTGTTTATTCCATACAGTTCTATGCAGGGAATATCTACAATCTGATATTATGGGAGGAGGTGATTTTTTTTTTCTCCTCTATGTCTGTGTGTAGGAGTTGCTCAATATAATTTATTCTCTTTCACAATAAGACTTTACAGCTCCTCGATCCTTTTAGAGCTATGCAGGGTCTGTCTTGTAAAGCTTCAGAGAGGAGGCCTCAAAGAAAAATCAGTTACAGGAAACGTGGCTGATTTTCAGAACTCCACAGTCTCTACTTTCCATTCATACTAAGCTGGTATTCTAACACAAGACATCATCCATTCACAGAGGATCTGAACCCAGGCCTTCACATGCAACTTGAGACAGAGCTCTCCAGTCAAGACCAGAGGAGACCTGGAGCACACAACAGCTTTGCTTTGGAGCAACAACCCACAGGTGCCTGCTGCAACAACCTGCGTAGCAGAGTTATCACATTGAGTACAAGCAGAATAACAGCCATACTGATCCATCTAGCCCAGCATCAACTCTCCTGTAGCAGTCAAACAGCCAGAAAACAGTAGAAGCAAGGCAATCACTTATGCTGTTTCCCTCACATTTCTACTAGCCTCCAGCTACTTTCAGATCAAGGTATTTCCTAAGCAGATGTGGTTTCTAGCTACTTACTAATCCTCTGTGCATTTCTTTACACAAACTTGTCCAGTCATCCTTTGAACCCTAACAAGCTTTTAGCCTGCACAGGCACCTTTGGCAGTGAATTCCTTGTGTCCACTACCACTTGCATGGAGAACACACATCTTTTCTTTGCTTAGGGCCCGGCTTCTTCTAGTTCATTTAATGACCTTAATTGATGCACTGCCGCAGAACAAACAATCCCTGCTCACCTTCTGACTGCTGCTTTGCAGAATACACTCCTACCCCACCAACATTTCCTCTTCCTTAGGCTGAGGAGTTTCAGTATAATCGATAGTTCCTCACATGGAAGCCATTCAGCACACCATTTTAATCTTTCTCTTAAAGTATTCCAAGTCCTGCTATGTTCAAGATGAGCAGTCCATAACTGCTTGTGCTATTCAAGATAGTGGCAAATATGGTTGAAGTACAAATCATCTCTTTTGTTTCCTTCTGAGCTCCCAGTACAATTCTTTCACTTCACTCTCTGGAAACGCTGTTTTTCACATGTTAGAGGAGTACAAAGTAGTTAAAAGGTTTGTCCTTAGTTTTACAGGTAAGCTGCAAAGTGGCAGAGGAGTAGAACAAAATCTCCAGGACCCACTCTGACACAGAGGAATCCAGCAGAACTTTCCAATGTTGAGCCTTTGCTCTGGTGACTTGGGCAAATCCCCATTTGGACAAAGTACACTTTAAAATTTTAAAGTTATATGAAGTAGTCTTAAATTCAATTATAAAATTATGCTCAGAGAATGAATGAGAAAGAATGGGGCTGTTCTTTCACCCTATCAATGGTGGGTATCATGACACGTAATTCGTGTCCTGCTACATTTAGGAACACATGTCTGAGCTTCCAGGTATGCTCACAGCAACACAAATACCAGAGTTCTGACCTTCCCAATCCAGAAACAACAACTGTGAAATCAGCTTCCAACAAAAATGGTAAGCAAAACCCATGGCCACAACTGTCTTAACTCACATAAAGACCACTGTACATCTTTGCCACCATCAGCTGCTTTTCTCTCTCTGTCCCCAAAATACACAGTACAAATGAGTTTAGGCTGTGCAAATAGTTCTGCAGCATGAGAAGGCAGATGTGGCAGAGACTCCCAAAGTCTGCTAAAGGTTTTGTTATTGCCAGCTGATTTGCTGTAAAAGATATGCAGATACTGCTGTGATGGACAGCCCGGCAAGCCCATAGGATAGACAAAACTTTCATTTATGACAAAATTAAACCCAGTAAAAAAATGGCACTATTCCATTGAAATCAATAAGGTTGCACCTGTGAATGCCAGCTGTGAATTGAGTCCATTTGAGGTTCTCAAATGGTGCAAAGTGCTTCAGGAGGAAAGATGCTATATTTAGGTGCCATATTATTGCTATGTAGACATTTTCATAACCCCTAATTATGGGGCTTTTTTTGCAAGCTCTGTAGTATTAACTGGATTGGATAAATATATAATTAGAGAGTGTTTCAACATGCACTCTTGATGCTAGAAGCTTTATCAGCTCTTTCTTTTCTTCATGATCTGTTTTGCTTTGCTTTTAAAGCTGTTTCTATCAATTATGGCAAGATTTACTCAGAGCCCCAGTAAAAGGTCACTGTAGACATCCCAGCAGAATAGATCTACATTTATGTTCCAGAACTCTCCTGTTTTCAGGAAAGACAGCTCTAGGGCGACCTTGTATAACACTGACAGAAGCTAAGGTGATCAGACAGGGGGGAAAGAAAAAAAAATTAGGAAAGAAAAAGAGAGGAACACACACAACAATGGAGAAGTTTTCAGATGTTCCCTGAACCCCAATTATTTATAGGATAAGAGTTTCTACTCCAACACCTTTGAAAGAAGATCTGCTGCCTAAATACTCACTTCATCCTGCTCCTCTCTTCTGCCAGTGGACAGAAAGGAAGACCTAAGGAGGTTCATTTTCTGCATGGTACCAAGGATGCACAAATAACTTCAAAGATTTCTAGATAGGAGGCAAATACATCCCTGCCTAACAGAACAACCACCCTAACAAATTACTAAATTGCTTGACACAAGAAAGGCAAGCTATAGGTTTGGGAGGTTTTTTTCAGTATCCTGCTTTGTCAAATTAAAAGGTACCATTAACTTTTCAATCCACCCAGTAGTTCGGGGCAGGAGTAGGAATTAGAAAAGCAGCACCAGCATTTTCCTTCCTAGGTGTTGATAAAGCCTGTTTTACCCTTTATTGCCAATAAAAACAAAAAGCTTTAAGCAAATAACACTTGTTCTCACTTTTCTCATCAGGCATGGCCAATAAATTATTTGGCAGATTCTTTCAACTGTGTTTATGAACCTTTTCCCCTTGTGCCAGCTTACATCCAGTGAGAATTTGAAAAGCTAAATTGAAAGTATAAACACTTCAAACCAGAAGTTAAAGAATAGAAAGAATTAAGGATATTGCTAGAGTGACATGATACGGATGCTGTATTATTAAACAAACAGCTCACAATGGTATTATGACATGAGTAATAATTCCTGATGCCATGAACATATTGCAGAAAAGAACAATAGCTGCTATTACCAGCTATGGAGATACAGAGAGCACAATACTGGGAGGCTGGCTGATGATTGATCTAAACCAAGGGTTTTGTCTAGAAGCCAACAGGATAAATTCGCACCCTGTGCAAATGGGTGCAACAACGGAAGTCCACAGAGTTGCAGCATCTTCAGCTAAGCTCTGATATTGCACCAAAAGTACTATGGGCTTTGCTCTGTGTGGTCTTGCAGCCTGTTTATGGCTGTAATTGACTGGGGAATTCCAATTTGGTAGGATTTTGAACCTACTTTGCACAGGTGTGAATAACTGAATTTGGCCCTACGTTAACACTAACAGATTTTTAAGCCCAGCAAGTCACAGAGCACCTCTGAATTGTTATAATGTTCAACATCATCACAAGAAAGTCTGACAGAGACAGGTGCTGGTGGTTATCGGCAGATGGACTGGTTTGGCATTCCTTTTGTTGTTATATCTAGTAATTTTGGAGTGCGACTGGTGATGCTAAACAAAAAGATTACTGTAAGAGTTAGCTTATTCACAGGCTTGACAGACAAAGCATGGAATCAGATCCTGGGATGCACTTACAGCATGTGCTTCCTGTAATTGAAAATCTATTTGCAGCACAGACTAGAAAAAGCTTTCATTTGGGGTAAAACTTAAACATAAGCTTTACCTTCCCTGTTTGATGCAGCAATCCAGTTCAAGACAGTATGGTCTGTAAGCGATGTGCTCCAAGATTCACATGTCTACAGTTGTCATGGGGTGGGGGGTTAAGAACAAAGTAAGGGATCCTACCCATAAAATGAAATATAGGGCTTGATTCATTGTCACGCACTGTTAACGTAGTGATTTGACCATTGTGGTGTGCAGCTAATACAAACAGAGACGGCTTAAATCCTAAGTCTCTGTAGCTATCACATAGTTAATAAGATACACTCAGCATAGAGGTTTAGGTAGGCTCACTCTGCCCAAGTGCTGCCCACCATCTCCCAGTACAGGAAGCATGGCTCAATGCAAAACGTGTGACCAGGGTGCTATGGTGTTCTGCCTTTCTCAGCTTTTACAGCAACACTGGGACCCCTGACAACTATCCTAAAGGCAGCCTTGAGGTTGCTCCAAACTGTGCTAAAGACCAAACCAGCTTCTGAATAATTTCAAAGCACAGGTTAAGCAAAAGTGGTTTGCTGCACTCTCTTGGATGTGGAGCTGGCTGGAACACGGCCACATCTGAGAACAGGCTGCCTTCTCTTCAGCCATCGCAAGAGCACCTACACAGCACATACTTACTGCAAGACAGCATACTTAAGATGAGGCACCCCAAAGCCAAGAAAGCTACTCAAAGCAGTGGGCAGCTACACTGGATTATCTCAAATCTATCATCAGGATCCCCCAAAACACATTTTACTACAGAGGCATTAACAAGGCAAAGTTGATTTGCTTAGAGAAAGCCTTGCTTTTCTTGTCTGTGTGTTTGCACATAAAATGCACGCTCACCCATGCAAACATGACACCCCGATCAAGTCAAACATACACAATGCATTTAAGACATAAATAAACAGTTATGAGTCACTGATAACGACCTCATAAATTACATGGTCTTACAAAGTATCACTGCTAAAGATAATTCATACAATTGGATACAAAATATGCATATATGACTCTCATTAGGACAGATTAGAGTTGTTTGCTTCCTTTCAAAGAGCCCAAGGCCTTAATTTACAAAGTCCTGAATTATTTTTTTTAAGCTTAGAGTCCCACATCTGTAGGTCAGTTCTAAAACCTGACCCAAAACAAAACCATAAGAGAACAAACCTGACCACAGCTAACATAGCGAATAGAAGATGGAACAAGGGGGTCTAAAAATCCAAGAGCCCAGTCCTCTGCAGCTCACAGGAGCCAGTTCTGGTAGCATTAATAGCCCTTTTCCCTCAAATGGATGTTGCTTCAGCATCCACCTCTCCTACCTCACTCCTGTTGCTCTGCCCAGGACAAGGCTCCCCATCACCCAGGCAAGGAGCTAAGCTACAGCACCGGTAAAGCACAGCCACTGCAGCTCTTCCACAGTTTGTGACAAACTCTTCTGTGAGAGCGGGCACAAGACACTCCATCCAAGAAAGCAAAGAAGGACAAGATCAGCCCTACAGCCTCTGCTTGGGCAAAACCTAAATGCCACTTTGGTACCACTCGACTGACACAGCCCAAACACGGCGTGTTTGTTTTGCTGACACATAGGCTTAAGTTTTCTCCCCAGCCACATCTTCTTTCCCCTTGGATACAATAGCCATCTTCATAGCACTTATTATAACATATTGCAGCAATAACGTGCAATTATCCTCAAAAACAAAGCAAAAGCTCAAGATAAAAATAACAGGCACTGAGCACACTCACCAGCTGGGGGAAGGCAGTGAGGCAGTACTAGCTGCAGCCTACTACAACACAGCCATTTTAGGGCTGCAGCTGCTTCTCCCAAGCCTGTTTTGAAAGGCCAGTCTGCAGGAGGACATGCCAGAAGATGAGCCCTCTCCAAAAGCAGGTCCAAAGTGAGAAGGAGCAGGCAGCAGCAGGGCTCAGCAGAGTGCTCATTAGGCAGAGATGTGCCTCACCTGGGGTCTGTGTGCTTTGCAGCTGGATTCAGTGATTACATCTGGGCCAGAAAAGATTTTGAATTGCTTCACCACCTGAGAGGGCTGATCCTTTCACTAGGAGAGATCTGTCAGGTGGCCAGCAAACACAGCTCTCATCCTAGGTCTTCCTTGATGGTGACGTCTGACCTAGGAAAATCAATACACCTCTCAGGTTTTTTTCTTGCCCTTTTTTCTGTTTTGCTGGGCATGCTTCCTTTGCCCCAGACAGACTCAGCTGACCCTACTGTTTCCAAGCTTTCACAAAAATGTACCCTGAAAGCAGGTTATAGTAAGGGAAAAAAACAGTTTCAAGAACCAAAAAGAGAAAATCTATGAATTTAATAAAAGTATTTGCTTGAAATTCTCAGCAGCAGATAAGAAAGATGGTAAACCTGATTAAGTACAAGGAAACTGTATGCATATCTCACACCTCTGATGGCTTCAGAGATCTTTCAGGTTAAAATGGCATGTGTATAAAACTTGACATCTCTGCTTTGTACAGTAAATCTGTTTAGAGCTGCACACATTCAAGGAGGGCCTCTGTTGAATAGAATTGGCCAAATCAGATTAAAAACCCAGTATCTATGATGAAGGCTGCAAGCTGCCTGCTCGGAGAGGTTCCAGTGATGTGAACCAGAAGTTCCTTGCATGTGGTCAGGCCTTAAATTTGATACTGGAATTTAAAAACAAATTAAGATTCCCATGCAATATTGACTTTTTTTTTTTTCTAGGGTAAAAGATTTTACAGCATGGAATGCTATATGCAGTGGTTACATGAGTCCAAGTAATTGTACCAATTATATAATTTGATATAATTGCACTAATTACATAAACACATAATAATGAAATATAAGTTATTCCAAGAGCTAAACTGGAAGAACATTAAAGAATCTAAATCTGCTCCCACTTATTCTAGTACAAATCAGAAACAATTCCCCTGAAATCAATGAAGGTACCCAAATAAAATTGGCCCCTCAAATTACAAGCAGTCAGGTAAATCTAGCTTTTGATTCAAGGGTACTGACTGGGCAAGTAAATGAAAGCTACTGGGGTATGTCATACCAATAGAGATTGCTAATTCCTGGCCAAATTCCAGTGTGTGCAGGGAGATTCTTCCTCTATTCATGACCAGGTTTGGGGTCTTCTCTTTTTTTCTGATCTCTCATGCAGCATCTGTGGGTTTTGTAAAATATTTTAGCTGCTGATTCCAAAGCAGGGAAAAAAAAAAAAAGAGGAAAAGAAGAAGTTTTAGAAATACTGAGATTGAGCTGGGCCCAATTGGGATTTCAGGAAAAACAGATTCAGGTGTGTCTTTGGTGCTAGCCTGAATTACATCTGCAGACTTCAGGGGAGCTACTGCAGACTGACACCAGTATTAACAGAAACAGACTCTCTTCTTAGGCAAAAGTTCGCAGCTCTGCTCCGTTTTGCAAAATGTTTTTCAGCCGTTCACTGTAGAAACCACTCCAAAAAAAATTACTCTTAAAAAGGATTAATTCAGTGAGGGATTTCCCTCTTCTCCCATGGCAGGGAGAGTGCAGCAATTAATTTCAGCTGCTGACTTCATCTCTCACAAGTAACAAAGCAAAGAAGGTGAGAGCTGGCAATTTTGGAGCAGGTGTCTATTATGTGTGGAAATACATGATGTATGCAGAGTTAATCCACCGAGTGCTCTGTTGCACCACATCATGACAGTCACCCTGTTCACACCATCCTCATTAACATCAGTGGGAGGTTCAGGCACTGGGACCAGGGTTTTGTCTCCATTAGAATATTTTAAAGGACTAATATTTTCCAGCTGCAGAAATTGATTCTTCTGCATGATAGAAGACACAGATTTAGCATTTACAGGACCAAATTCAATGCCTATCAGAAACTATAGGGACACCTAGTAACCTCAGGGAGGCTATGGACCAGACCAAGCTGGTTTTTTAGGTACAGCACTTAACCTAGCATAAGGCAGTGAAACTGGATGCTCAGTTTTATAAGGATGGGAGTGACAGATGGGAAAATAAACCCTAGCATTTTCAAAATGCAGCCATTAATCTTGGGCATCTTGCTTTTTGCCTGATTTAAAAAATGCAGGAGGTGGAAGCTGCAGAAAGTGGAATTCCTGCAGCTCCCTGCAGAAAGCTGGCAAGAGCACTAGCCTTGCCACATCTCTGAAAAATCAAGCCCAACTGTTTCAGATTGGTCCCACAAAATTAAAGACCTTTTAAATTTTATTTTATTTTAGCCTTATAAATCTGTGTGACAGGTTGCTGCTGGCACCAGGACTCAGGAATTCCTCACTATTTGCAGCACACCCAGAGCAGTGACTCCACACTGCAGAAAACTCAAAGCATGTTCTGTTACAGTCGATTTCCAGAGGCTGTTTCACACAAAATAAAAGGACTCAGGAACCTGGACCATGATCTAGCTTTTCCCACTCCTTGATGATGCCACTGACATCGTACTGATTCGTGCTATTCTTTGTCTTTGTGTTTCTGTTTCTGCCCCATGAATATCAGGGCTGTAGCTGCAAATGGGGGAGTGAGGAAGGCAGGGGAAGAAAGCTGTGAAAGTTTTTTACCAAGAAAATGGATGTTCTCTTCCTGAAAGAGTTCAGGCTCCTGGTCTTGCTTGTGGGTTTGCAGTGGGATGCAGAGCACAGCCCATTCCTGCCCCTTGTTTCTGGCCAACCCAAGCTCATAGCATCCTGGCTGTCAGTAGCTCCCTGCTCCCCATGACTGCAGGTCCAAATCCCATGTCGAGATACCCTGCTCTCCTCCTGGGAGAGCACAAGAGTCCCAGTGTCCAATGCAGGGCTTGGCTTCAACCCCAGAAACCAAACACTTTCAATTAAGAATGAAACCTAATCGGACTCAGCCTCCAGGGCCTTGCATTTCAATGTGAAAGATTTCTCAATATATCCCATTTTTAAAAGTGCAGCCCAGTCTTGTTCATAATGACAGTGTCATATTAGGTCAAATGTGCCTTCAGACTGAAGGGACATCTATTTGCCACTGATTTCAAGGGGAATTTGTTGAATTTATCAGTAGCACAGTTGAACAAAGGGAGAAGGCTGCTAAGAGATGGAGCAGGAGCACAGAGCAGTGGGTTCGACAATAAATGTGCAGTTCAAGGTGGTGAGAAAACTACGAAATATTAAAAAAATTTGGTCTGGGGACAAAGTTCTGCACAGCAGGTTGTTGACACAGCCACAGCAAATTGCTCCTACAGGTCTCCTGAAACAAAGTCATTTCACTGCAGTGTCTGGCTTTGGGGAGGTGTGGGCAGAGCTATGCTTGAATGTGAATTGTAACTAGAACCCATCATTAGCTGCATGAACTTGCTTCTTCAACACTTTCCAGGTCTCAGGGTCAGATCTAACATTTGCTAAGTCAACAGAGATCCTTCTGTCAGCTTCAGCTGGCATTTGCTCAGGTATCCAGGAGGAAGAATTTATCTGTGAAGATCAATGAAATCAATATCTGGATATATGCACAGCTGCTGAGAACTTCTGTGAGTATTTGAGGGTTTGTTAGTAATCCCTTGTTGGTAAAGGGGATGCATTTTACTCAAAGAAAACCTCCCCTTGGTGCCAGCTAATTAAAAAAAAAAAAAAGTTCATCGAACAGCATTGACCTCTTTTTCCTGGAAGTGCTTTCCACGTTTTTTTTTTACCTCTTGTAACCACTGAGGGAGTGACCTAGACAAGAAGTTACATTCTTACACAGCAGGTGAACCAGGAACTTGCTGTAAATGACCTGCAGGTATGCGGAACAGCGCCGTTCCTTTGCCCAGAAACACTATACTGGTGCAGATAGAAAGAAGCAGATGCTTACATGTATAGACAGTAATAAAAGTGGAGTGTAACATTTTTAGGAGCACAGCTGAGCTCTCAGACAAGGCTTTCTGCAGTGACTGATACAACTACAGTCTAATGCGACAGTTCAGTGTCTGCAGCCGCATGCTATCCTGAAAGTAAGCAAGTTTCTCCAGATGTTACACATTGAAAAGAGGGGGGGGAGGGAAAAGAAAAAGGAAAAGCACATCCAGTTTTCAATATTTTTTATTTATTTAAACTGTACACAAATGTAAAATACTTCAACAGCAAATCTAAGTGAAAATTGTTTGGTTTAAATTATTATGGAACAGAACCTAAAAGGAACTTTATTAAATAAACATAAAAATTGGATTTAAAGGATGCACATACTGTAATGTATTCTACAATAGTCTTTTTTTTTTTTCACTCTACATTCCATGTGCGTATGGTATAGAAAAGACACTGAATAGAACAAACAGAATCCATTTTGTACCCTGAAACAATTGGTAGGCCTCGTGAGGGATTGCTCAGTATGACTACATGATATGATGGCTTTGCCATCTCATAAAAATTATAACTAATATGTTGGCCTCTTTGGTTCCAAAATTTATGTATAATACATTTAACTGTATTCATTTTTTGCTGCTATAAAAATAACATTTTTTTCAAATGGCAGTTTTTTGACTAATCATGCAACTAAATCAGTGCAAACATTAAAAGCAATCATTCGCTTTAAAAAAGAAGCAAAAGATTTAATTTCAAGTATAAAAAAATATAAAAAAGTCATATCATAAGTCCAGTTTTGTCTAGTATGGGTCAACACTTTAAATTGCATAGCTCATGCGGCACCTGTTTACCTAGATAGTGAGCAAAGATAAGTGCACTATCAAGTACCACTTTTCAAGGCATTGAAATTTGCAAGTGCTATTATACGTGCATTCAAGCAGTTTGCAAGTGCTATGCTGTATCATTATTTTCTGATCTTTACGGCCATCCTCGACACCTCCTGGTAAGGAAATTGAAAGCACTCTCCTCTCTCCTCCTTTCCAAGACTTGTTAAAATGTTCCTTGCCTGTTACTATACGCACTGCATTTTTCAGAACATCTCCACTCTGTTACTGTCACTCCTCTTTAGGGTTCACTCCTCTTTAGGGTTCATTGGTGTAGCCGCAGTGGCGGTTGCTTGTTCGCTCGCCCCCCACATGACATGTCCTTGCTGAGTCCCCCATTGAAGAACACAGATTGCAACTCTGACTTTTCATTCTTCGAACAGCGAGAGATGCCAATGGTCAATACAGTCCAGACATGGTATCCAATACCCTTTTCCAAAACATGGCGGGTGTAGCCATCCACAGGTTGCTGGTGGGCAGTTAAAGCATCAGATCACGCCAGCCCAGCTTGTGACGACGCAAGGGTCAGATGTTAGTAATACAGCAGCTGCTTATGCATCTGTCCCCTTTTCTCTCTCTTGCTCTCTCTGATGGTACCGTGATGCGATTCCTTACTGGAAGTGCTGTAGGAAGATGTGGGTATCTGTGATGTTTACATTTAGGTATATCTAAATTAAGAGGAAGTGATCACCTCCCAGAGCAGTGTCCTGCAGCTTCCCATTAGACCTCAGAGGTGACGGTCGACATTTTTACTTTTTCTCAGTTTTCTAAGTTTGGTCATTTCGACACCTGCAAGAATATATCATGTTCTCGCAGTCTGTGCTTTTGCCTGAGCAAAGGGAGCTCATTTCGATCTGGCTTCACCGGCAGGCGGGGAAACAGCTGCTCAGCCGTTCACTCGTACTGGCAGGCATTTAGGTCCGTCGTCACTGGTCACTGGCTTTCTTTGCTCATGTCCCTTTTCCGAGCTGCCTTGTGTGTGTGTGTGTGTGTGTGTGTGTGTGTGTGTGTGTTTGTGTGTTTGCGTATGTGTGTATGAGCGCGTGTTTGTGTGTGTGCCCACGTTTCCTCTGTGTGTGTCTTTAAGATATTTCATAGCATTAACTTATAAGTGGTAGAATATATAAGTGTCCAAGATCCACAAACTGCCACTGTCCTGACACCGAAGTGAAATGATTTTTTTTTTCTTTTTTTTTTTTTCTTTTTTTTTTGTCAAACTTTTCCACAGTGACTTTCCAACACTGATGCCTGGATACACAGTGAAACTTCCTGCAACACCATCTTGTACGGGAATGTTTCTTTCTCTCTCTCGCCCTCTCTCTCTCTCTCTCCCCCCAAAAAAAACACACCTTAAATCAAGCACAACCACATTCTTCCACAATCATATTGGGAACGTCCCTTTTCACAATGTTGTATTCATCATCAAAGTACAGCATTGACATTGTGCTAAGTTTGGTTGGAATGCAACAGGAGTTCACGGTGCCCGGGTTCAGCCCCCGCATTCGGTACTGATTCACGACGGCGGTGTGAAAGGAGGAAGCCGACCCCGGGACGCCGGCCAAGTAGGCCGGGCAGCTCCCTTCACAGTAATTCCCATAGTAACCTGATGGTGCTATGATCCAGTCATTCCACCCAATGAGTCTAAAGTCAATGTAAAACTGTTGCCTGCAACATAGATTGGTCCTGCCATCGCACTCCAGGCCTCTTTTCCGGATCCTGTGTTTGTTATCGGCGAGGCGGGCTTGCACCACTAAAAAAGGCCGGTGGGATTCCTCCCCGGGGTCCACATAAATTGGCAGCACTGAATACTCTTCACAGCCCTCGCATTGAACATCCAAGTTCAGTCTCCTTTCTCCTCTCTCAAACAGAGCCTGGATCGCCTCTGTCATGGGAAAAGTGTGCCAACCACTTCTTTTGAGATCAACTTTCTTTTCAACCACATTCCACTTGTTGCTAGTGTCCGGGTCTTGGAAATAGACTTTGACTCTTACTTTTCGCCTGCTGCCTTTCTCTAAGACATATGGAAGCAGCTTCAAGTAAAGCCACAGGCTGGCTTGAACGACAAACAAGTTCTGGTTCCCTTCATTCGAGATGAAGAAATAGAGGCGGACTCTAGATGAAGCCAGATCGTCTGCAAGATAAGGAGAGATCAGCAAGATTAAGTCAAAAAGGAAACATTAGCTTGTGTGCCATTCTGGATTTGGGAACAACACTAGAGCACAGCAGATCGAGGGAGCGGTGACAACAGGGCTGTGCCGGCCAGAAGGCACGCACTGAATCAGACATTCCCAATTTGCAATCAAAATGAATTAAAAAGGGGACTTCCCACAGCGACACTCAGAATCGGGATTTAGTCAGATGTGTCAGATCCACAGACAACAGTGAGAGCTCTCCAGAATATGGATTTTTTTCCAGCCAGCCAGCTTTAAAGACACCGCAGTGGCACCTTGAATAGGCGGACACTAGGACTCTGCTATCTCGTCAGTTTAAGAACAGTTTTGACTTTCAGCTACCTGCCAATTCTCCTGGGGAGAGTCCTTTCAATAACCACTGACACGCCAATGCCAAACTGGGGATTTTCTTTCAATTTTCACATATTCTCATGGAAGTTTAACAGCCAGAATTCAGGAGACGGAGGGAAAATATTTCAGTAACGTGCCTGCTTGTCCAACAGATCAAGCTAATCCCCACTCAGCCTGGTAGAATATCTGCTATTATTGATCATTTTGATCTCTGCCTTTTCCCCCCGAAACGATAAACTTCCATACAAGGCAAGGCAACGAAGCGGCTGCTCGCACTGTAACGCCGTCACTGCCTGTTCTCAATACGCTTTTCAGTAACGCCAGAACTAAAGAAGCGAAATTGTAACAGAAAACCAAATGTCACCAAATGTCTGACATAACCCCTTATTTGTAAACAGAAGAGCCTGCTGCCTGAAACGTTTCAGAAATACCAGTGGCCCTCCTGCATTTTTGTATTATAAGTCCTAACTAAATTTGGCGTAGGTGATAAATGTGCAAGCTGGCCTTTATTGCGGAGACTGTAATTCTGGTCCTTGAATCAAAGCCTCCCAATCATTATTTAAAATTATTGCTGGAAAGACATTTTCTCATCTGCCTGTATCTGTTTCGCTTCTTTCTGTGTGGAGACAAATGTAGATTCTTCTTCCCTTTCTTTTCCTAAGAATCTTTATTATTTTTGTCAATCTCTGAATGGGATTTTTTTGCAGAGTTGGTGTCTTCATTTGTTATCCTAGACGCCTTTCAAATGTGCCTCCAGGGCCCATTCATACTACCTTGTAATATTTCAGTGACAAAAAATTTTCACTGAGTTTGTCTACATTTTACACACAGTCGATTTTGGAAGTGTTGCAGAAGCCAGCGATTGATTGAATACCAAATGGAAGTACAAGCCCACCCCAGATCTCCCAACAACAGCCTATTAAAAAATAATAAACCCCAAAATGTATGCTGAGAAAGCCTTCCACATGTTAGTAAATACACAACTTCTTTATAAACTGTGATGACAGCAACAGAAAAAGAACAGTACAGCATTGCTGCACTAATCCACATCATTTGTGTTGTGTGAGATTATGTGTACCCATAAATTTTGTATGTGAATATAACAAGCACATGTATAATGCAACAGATCCCATAGATACTGTAAATGTATATGCCTTTGGTAAGTGGGAGGGTAGATAAAGAAGATGAGTGGGCAGTATACAGGATAGAAAGGGATTTATTTTGTGGACAAATGATACAGAGATGCCACAGGAAGATAGAGAGAGAAAAAAATGAACTGAGCGATAGAGCGATGAAGGAGAAGAGAGATGGGCAGATAGACAAGGAGAGAGCTAATTTGCAGAGCAATGTTAGAGCCAGATGTGCAAAGTTCACAGGCACAGCGGTTGCCTGGATAAACTGCTGGAAAGCTGTGCTGGAGGGATTCAGTAACACATAACTGCAGTGGCTGGACAGGACTGAGATGGCTGGTACTGTGGAGATGAATGGCACAGTTAGTAAACAGACTGACGGACAGACAGGGGACAGACACACTTCGTAGGAGGCTGCAGGCAACGGACAGACAAGGCCAACATTACAGATGAAAGCTAAATATATGGGAAACAAATGGAAAGGCAGAATGGGCAAATATGAGCCTCAACAGACAGATGCATGCAGTCAACCAGACGAATGTGCAGGGCAGACAGATGAGGCAAGGGATGTAAGACATGGAGTGGGACAGGCAGAGGAAGGACAGGTGGATGCACAGGGATGGTGGCAAGCCACAGTGCAGCTGGAAGGACTGAAGGGAAGCCGGGGGCACAGGCAGATTGCAGCGAGTTGTGAAGGGATGGAGGGATGCAGGGAGGGGAGTTTCAATGCACAACCCGGGGAGAATCCCGGGCACCGGGGCACAGGCAGGGAGGGCAGGAAAGAGCAGGCATGGCCGGGGCGAGATGTGCGGGGCAGAGGGGCGAGCGGATGAGGCGGAGGACATGCAGGAGAGCCCGGCAGCCAGGTAACCTGCAGCAGGCAGGAGGGCAGGCAAGGCGCGGGGTGGACAGGTAGCGGGTCCAGGTAAGAGCGGTCAGGGGCGCTGCCAGGGGTCAGGCGTGGGGACAGGGAAAGCGTGTACGAGGCCCGGCAAGGCGAGCAGGAGGTCTGATAGGGACTGATAGGGGTCGAGCGGAGGACCCACAGGGGTGAGGCAGGCGGGGCGGGGGACCGAGGCCGTGCGGGCAGGACAGGGCACGGCAGGGCGAGCAGCAGGGTCGCGGGGCCGGGCGGCGCCCACCTGTCTCGGCGAAGCTGATGATCTCGGAGACGGGGTCGTGGGCCGGGGGCCCGGGGCTCGCCTGCCCGTCCAGGCTGGGGATCTCCACGCGGCCGTCCTCCCGCACCTTGCCGGCGTGCAGCTTGCGCAGTGCCGTGACCATGGCCGCCTTGGGCACGGCGTGCGTGATGTTGGGCCGGTCCCGCATCTGCAGCCGGCTCAGGATGTGCCTCTTCACCGCCTCCAGGAAATCCCCGTCCACCTTGCCCGGCTCCTCGGGCCGCCGGAAGCCGCAGGAGGTGCATGTGTCCTGCGGGGAGCCGCCGGCGGGGGCCGGCGGAGTCGGGGGCCATGGGACCTATGCAGGTAAAAGCTATGGGAGTTTAGTAATCTGGATACTTAAGCTGGAGTACAGACCTAACCTTT
>JANHGB010063215.1:0-13650 GCA_026283785.1 Coracopsis vasa | reverse complement strand
CAAGGGAAATTTAAATCACCTTTACTGGGTTTGGCAGCATGGTTTGGTTTTTTGTTTGTTTTTTAAACCCGTTCCGATCTTTTGATCTAGCTGGGCTGACTCCTCTTTGCATAGCCATAGCAATGATGCCAGACAAGTATAAGTTTACATGTGGTCATGTTTACTTTCCTTCATCTGGAGTGGAACGTAACAGGGTTGCCACTCAGACAGTGGTGATACAAAATAGTAAAGATGCATGTTCAAAACAGGAATGTGTTAATTATTAGTCCTCTTATTTGGAACTATTTCTGTAAGACAAAACTTAGGATATAGATGTTTTTTCAGATCCAGAAATTTTGTTTTCTCTGAGTTTCAAGGGTTTTCTTAGAGGATTAGAAACAAGGGTTGGCATTAAAGTGAGACCATAACTCTCTCTGACAAATCAGTGAAATCCAAGTGTTAAGCAAGTTAAATCATACTTGACATCTTTAAAAATCAAATATTATTTTGCAAATGTTTGCAATTAGCTAAAGTTTACACTTAGCTGAAGTACTCTCCTTCTAACAAGTGACCTAATTTTTGCACGGAAAGGAATACTGACAAGTAAAAGCAGTTTCTGAAATATGCTAAAGTACTACAATTTTTAAGCCTTGATTCCTATTCCTTACTGCTAAACTGGTATTTGTGGATAGAAGAACATATACAGAATTGTTGACGTGTAAAGAAGATGGGTGCATATTTGAAAGTTTATTATTCATATGTGAATTCTGAATGGACATTGATTCGGGGAAGGCACAGCTAGATAAGATAAATACCAGTTGAGTGTATTTTAAATTAGAATCCAGAATCATGCTGAGAAAGTGAGAGAGGAAATTCATGAATAACAGATGTTTTCATTTTTTTAATCATCTGAAAATTTCTAAGCAGAGGAGATGTTTTACAGGAGGCCTTTAGCCTGAGACATAAAAAATACTTACACATGCAAGTAGAGATATTTGACTAGTATAAAGCAGTCACTTATTTGCAGGTAGCATGGTGCAGTGAATGAAATATTTAGCTGAGAACTTGGACACTGGGGATGTGCATTTGATATTGCAATGTAAAGTGATGTCAGTCAAGTCACTTGTCAAAAATCAAAATCAAATGACAAAGCATGGTACAAGAATTGTGTATTTAAAATACATATGTGTGTGTGTTTGCACATGTGTGCGTGTCTTCATGCTCTCTTTTTTTAGTTGGGGCAATGTGCAGCACATACAAGTTTCTGCTTTGCTTTTAAGTGATGAATTAATGCACTTTTTCATCAGTTTGACTAACTGCATTGAGACTTAAAGAAACTGTTTTGTTCTTTGTAGCTGAGCCAATAACGTTTCCACCTGGAGGAGGCAAGTCATTTATTATGGGTTCTGATGATGTGTTGTTAAGTGTACTGGGCCTTGGAGACCTTGCAGACTTGACAGTAACAAATGATGCAGACTATAGTTATGATGTAAGTGCAATTTTATTTTAAAATTCTTTATACACTTTAATAATAGTTGTGTCCCCACCCTCCCCAACCCTGAACATAGTAGATGCAAAGAACAGGGGTTTCTTTAGTAAAAACTGTTACTTGGGAGGAGAGACACCTTGTGAATGGGCTAAGTAATTTGGGTAATCAAAATTAAGTGAGATGACTTGTTTGTTTTCTACTTAACATGACATCTTAAAATGAATTTGCTTGAACAAAAATGGCTAATTATACACTGACATGGAGTATTGAGATGGCATAGTATAAAACACAAATACTGATATTATTTCTTTGCTGTCCCCTTTGTGTTTATGTAGTGTTAACAGTAGAGACTATATATACTAGTATACTTCAGATATAAGCTTTTGGGGTGCATTTTTATTACAAGCCAGAATGTTGTGACATTCCTTTGACCATATTCATTAACCCAGGAGTGTTTATGTGACTATTTCATTGGCTAGTAACATTTGATGGCTGGTTAGGGAAATGTTCAGGTAAGTCTTATATATTGTATTATATTTAAAGTGTCTTGTGTTTTTAGGTTGTGATTGGGCCTTTATTATTATTACTATTATTATTATTGGTGGTTGTGTTGTTGGTAAGATACCTCTATAACTTGAAAAATCTTAGAAATACGTGGAGCGTATCTGAAAAGCGCATGGTGGCTTCTGACTTCTTCATGTGTCGAAAAAGAGAAACTTGAAGTATCAAGTAACACAGCTAGAAAGTGTTGTTTTAATTTTTATTTAAGAAGGGAATCTGTCCTGTTGTGGCTCTGAAGAGAGTGAAATTCAGATGCTGTTAGTTCTCCATCACAGTGTTCCTTCAGGCTAAACATTCGTTGATAGTTCTTAATTTCTAAGTTGTTTCCACATAACTGTGGATCTGCAGTGCAGTAAGACCATGTCTTACCTTGTACCCGTAATACAGTACTTGTAGGACATGTTAATCTCATGCCCCTATGAGTTTAGCTGAAGTCAGCTCCTTTTCCAGTAAATCTCCAGATAAACAGATAATGTTAAGCTAAGTTTAATGTTTAAAAAAAAAAAAATCAAAAAAAACCACTTGAATATTCCTCCTTCTTGCATTTTGCTCCCAATAGGTCCATGCTCTTCACATAGCTTGTGTTAGCCATTACAGTGCATATATAAAGACACAGCAGAATTCCACTATCTTTCATGTAGCAGTCCTTGATGAGTGTGTATTTTGAAAAGGAAGAGGATATGTGGACAGGGTGGAGATTAAGTTTTAAATCTTATGAATGATATCTGGAAATTTTTCTATATGTAAATGATTTAGAGCACAAGTTGTCCCTAAGACTAGTCAATTGGTAATATAATACAGTCATTGCAAGTAGTGTCTTTTTTGGTATCTTGTTCCTTACATTTACCGCAATGTATGTAGTTGTTTGTATGCTAAGGGGGTAATGGTGTTACCAAATCAAATGCTCCTATTTGTATATTCTTGGATTCCATAGCTACACAGGATGGTGGTTGTTTTCCTGTTGTAGGATGGGCTGCAAAATGGAAAGTCCTCATTTAGCAGAGCATCTAAATTTGGAAATCTTCAATCAACAGAACATTATCAAGAAAAAGATAATATTAAAACATTTAAAGACACTGCAGTTACTAATTATTGCTTTTCTGTTGACTGTAGGGGAAGGAAGAATTTCCCTGGGGATGTTTGGAGGGTTTTTTAGGGATTATTTTAAGGGTTTGGTTTTTGGGATGTTTTTAGTTTTTTCCTGTGATTAGCTTAGGTGGAGTTTCTTTCCGTCTGATTTGCTGGTGATTTATAAGGCAGAAGAGATAGGTTGCTTGCCTGTGTTCCCATACAGACAAAATGAAGGCAAAAAGGGATTTTTATTAGGTTAGATTGAGCAAGTATTATAAAGCACGTGTTTTCAACCGTTCTCTATTTAGCAATTTCTTGTGTTGTATAGGTTGTATTTTTTTTATCTTGCTCTAAATTTAAGGAGATTTTATGGTTAAGCTTTTTTAGGACATGTAAGGTTTTTGGTGTCTCCTGATCTAGACAGAGTTTTTGTTTGCATGGTGGTCGGTGGTTTTGGACAGAGGAACTTGTTTGGTAGGCCTGCTATTCTAAGCATCTGCTCTGTGGCTGTTCACTGGCAGGGGACTAGGATCAAGGATTCAGCTGATCCCTCACGGTCCTGTACAGTAAAGTCCACCAAAGTTCAGGGAAAAAGGGAGAAGTACCTAGTGAAGCAGTGTGGTTCCCTAGTCTGTCTTTTACCAGTATTTTGGCATTTACAGTAGAACACTGACTAAATGGGGCAGTGTGTCCATGCCTTTTATTTTGAGATGTCACACTTCAGAATACTGATATACAGTGTCATATTTTACTACTGTCCCATTATGCTTCTGGCCAGTCTTGTCTCTCACATTTATTCTCTCTAATCAGCAAATCCCTTTTCCAAGTCCAAGACTCTTTTTTCTGAGGTGTTGTTTGGGTTGGGGTTTTTTTTGTTTGTTTGTTTGTTTTGTGGTTGGTTGTTTGGGGTATTTTTGTTTTGTTTTGGTTGGTTGGTTGGTTTTGGTTTGTTTTTTTCATATACTACTGGTTAGCTTTTTCTCTTAGAAGTTACAAGGATCTCTTTTAAAGGTGTGTCAGTCAGTCTTCTCTGGTATTTTTTTTACATACAGTAAGGATGTCGAGATTCATTGGGAACATGGATGGGGGAAAATAAACAAGAGAAAATCAGCTTAGATATAACTGGATTTCTAGGAAGCTGTACGTGGAGTCTTCAGAAAGAACAAAGATGTTCAAGTCTGTTAAAAAATACAAGCTTTAAAGCTGTACTTAAATGCACCTTGTTTTTTTTGTAACTCCTGTAAATTCTGTACACTGCTATTTAGCAGATTCCTCTGAACTGCTGAGAATGAAATTACCGTTGCAACAACCATTTTAACAAAAAAGATTTAACGAATTCTCTTCCTCTTTTTTGAAAATTAAGTCCACTATATAATCAGTTCCTGGTTTTCTTGAATGACTTAATCACAACTGTAATAGAAATCAGTGTGGTGTGAATGAGTGTCGCACCCAAAGAGTCAAGGTCTTCTGTCTAATCTGGGACATAACAACATGCTGAAATAAGCCATTGCTATTTCAGATGTTTGGCTTTAACTTCTCTAAGCCCCAGATCAGCACAAGTGAATGAGCAACATGAGTTAGGCAGGAGGATGAATACATAATGAGGAGTAAAACTATTGAAGGACTCTGCCAGAAAAATACCTTTGTTTTGGTTTTTATGTTTGTTTCCTTCTCTTACCCACTTTAGATTGAGGAAGGTGAAGAAATACACAGTTAGGGCTGAAATATGTCAATTTTAATGCAGAACTCCAGAATTCTACTCTGTTCCCTGAAACTAAGATTATTCTTTTCATGAAGCTTGCATATAACATTCAGGGTAGTGCTAAGTAAATTATAAAACTATTGCAGTATTCAGTATCCTCTAAAGTAGGAAGATTGAAACCAAAAGTTTTGTTATGGTATCTATTGTTGTAGGGTAAAAAAAAAAATAATCCAGGTTACAGTGCTATATATAACAAGTTTCAGTTACTTGATCTGAATTTGGCATAGCTTGCACTTAGGCCAGAAATTTACATTAATATAAGAGAAAAGCAAATGTCTCCATATCTGTAACTCAGAGCAGTAAATTTCATTGTCTGAGCCTTTCTATTTATTTTGATTAGATAGAATCAAATTCAGTTTGAATGAGTAGTGGTAATTCAGTCCAGGATACAGATTTTCAGTCCTTACATAGTACTAATATTTTATTATCTATGGGAGATTTTAATCTCTTAATAGTGTTGCTGAAAATATCATGAGATACTGAGAGAATCTGCCCCACAGCTGAGAAACATGCTTTAACAATTACATGGTGAATAGTTAGTCTGTAAGGCAGAGGATAGGATTAGTTTCCATTCATTCTTAGTCTGCTAATTTAGGTCATCTAATTAAAGTCATTTCTGTAAACTCCCTTTATAGTTACTTGAGGGGAAAAGTACCTGCGCATGTACTTGTCCTAAGCTTCCATCATAAGGAGAAATGGGATGTAGTCTTCTAAGGATCTGCTCTCTGCATAATATAAATTGTAATTCAAAGCTCTAAATTAGTCTCTTGCGGTCGTTAGAGTTTGAGGTTTTCTGGTAACTCTTCTGAGGTACTTAATATTAAGCAGCTCTAACTTCCATGTTTTAGCCTAGTGGTCTATAGGTTAAGAGTATGAATTGAGTGTTCATAATATATAAATGAAAAGTTAGTTAATATGTGAAGCAATATACACAAAGTTCACATACTAACTAAGTTACTGTCTCATGAATACATTTAAAACTCATTAAAGACTTTAAAAATATTTATATGTAATTTTATATTTAAAATCTTTACAAGTGTGTATTGAAATCTTGATTTTCTATTTCTGTGTACATACCTTCACATGTAGAAGTATTTAAGAATTATATGTTTCCTGTCGTTCTCAGTCAAGTTACTTGTATGAGGAAGATCACTCACTAGGCACTTGAAGCTCATTTTTATTATTTTTAAGTGATAAATAAGCTTTTGACAGTTGTAATTTCTTCCTTAGATGCAGACAACTTAAACAATGAAACCTTTATCTTCCTTCAGGAAAGAAGAATTAAAGTATTATTGCACAGAAGGATTAAAACCAACTTTTGAAAAATCAAGGCTTCTTGTCTGTGTATTCAGCATTATACTCCATTCTGTACCTTGCATGCTGGAGAGGGAGTTACAGATCAATAGATAAATGCAAACTTAAGATTGAACATATGTTAGCCAAATCAAAAATAGTTTGTCATCTTAAAATACAGGGAGATGCATATTATGCATATTTTTAAACCCAAGGTAAAATTAATCCTTCTCTTTTTTTTTAAGTTGCCAGCTAATAAAGATGCCTTTCGGAAGACATGGAACCCTAAGTATACGCTACGCAGTCATTTTGATGGAGTTCGGGCATTAGCTTTTCATCCTGTAGAGCCTGTGCTGGTTACAGCCTCTGAGGACCATACTCTAAAACTTTGGAATTTGCAGAAAACGGTTCCTGCCAAAAAGCGAGTATATGGGTTTCTTTAAAACATTGATTGTGTTTGAAATGCCTTTGAAATTGATTAAACTCTTAACTGTTCTCACAGTTTTTCAGTAGAGATTTCATGTAATGTAGTAACTATTCCTGTCTCTTTCAGGAGTGCCTCTTTAGATGTAGAACCCATCTACACATTTAGGGCTCACATGTAAGTGTTTGACATAATTAATGCTTGATAAATATATTGTCGTTGTCTCACGGATTTATAAGACACCTAACAGTAAAAGCCAGAAATATATTCTGGTTTTACATCATATAGACAAGGTGCATCATACTTTGTAAAAACAGGAAACTGAGTCCCTGTTATGAATTGCACAGTCCATGATAACATAACAGGAAGTAGCGCATATGTGGTTAAGTTGCAGTGGAAAGGAGAGAAGATAATGAAATCACAGACAATGAGTGACACCTGTGTCTGGGATTGTGGATTTTATATGTAGTATGTGAAGAAAATTAATAAGGTAGAATTTATTAGTCTTACCTATTATCTTTAGATACAGGACTGAGAAATTAGAAATTAAAAGTATGGATGCAATCATCACGACAAAAAAACAGAACAAAACAAAAAAACCACCCCACCCAAAAAAACCAATCCCAGACCAAAACAAAACCCAAAATTAAATGTGGACTCAGTGAGTGAAAAATCAGGAGATGACACAAGTGGCTAGGAGGGCTCCGAATTCTTTTTAGGGGCTTGAACAAGAGTAAGAGAAAATTTCATTGCCAGTGTAGGCCAAAGTAGTAGATAGGGCATGAGTATTAGTTTATACATATGCCTTTTGGGGCTGAGGGAACTTCGAAATCAGTGAGATAATGGTTGTAATCAAAAAGTTGATTAATACCTGAGTAAAATTTTGAGTTCTGCTTCCTTCCAGTAAGAAGGCAAGGCAAAAATGTGCAGTCTGTAGCCAGTCACAGTAGTTTGAATGTACTTTGCTTATATAACTGAAGATCCAGTTAGCAAGTAAGCTTCACAAGACCTCTTTAAGTGTGGAAGTGGATAGCACTCCTTCTGCTGGCCTAAAAAAAAAAAAAAAAAAAATGGAGTAGCTTGTACTGTACGTACTGTCGTCACCCTCCTCCTTCCCTTAAGCCACTTGATAGAACGTAATGTCTTTAGGCTTATTAGCTAAGGCATAAAAGATTCTTCCCTACGACTGGATGGCTAATTTGTCCTCATGTTCAAATACAAGTATTCTTTCAAGTGATAAAAGTGTTCTTTGCGGGTCAAAGAACAATTGTCTTTTTCTCTGACTGAATTTGGGCTATTATGTGGGCTTTTGTTAAGGAATATCATAAAGTAAGGTTTGGTGAAGTCTTGATACAAAACTGATCCCCACCCTGACTTCCAGTGAGACTGGTATCAAAGTAATTTTACTATTTTTCCCCTCAGGCAGGCAGCATTCCCTTTTTTTTTGAGCAGCATTCCCTTTCAGCCCACTTTTGTTCTTCACTTTGCCAAATATGTAGGTGAATTCAACCAATACTCTTCCTTTTCACCATCTTCAAATACATAATTTTAGTTTGCTCATCTGCACTTAAACAACTGGTGAACATCTTATGTCCTGAGCATGGCCTGTCAGAGCAGCCGGGCATCTAATTTTGGTGATGTGGTTTTACAATACAGTTAAACCTACCTTAGTAGTGTGTCCAAAGGAGTGGACTTGCTTCTTCATTTGGGCCACAGCTTGTACTTGTCTGATACCACAGCAAACAGGTTGAAGAAGTTAAAACCAGTAAAAAATCTTGGCCCAAAAGTACTCCTCCTAGGATATTTTTTTCTGAACCATTTACTGGGGCATAGGTTACTGTCATTTCCTAAAATAGGATGAGAAAATAGTTGGTGGTGAAGGGAGTAAGAGCTACAACCACCTTTATCAGCATAGCTGGCTGTTAGATTGGCATAGATGCACTGTAAAAAATTGCCATTTGTAGGTGTAGTTGCTTCTGAGAAATAAGGTGATGGTCTTTGAATTGCTTGAATTGAGATAGTTTTAGTTAATATTTTAATAGAGGTTGGTATCACTTGTTGAGCCGTAAAAAAGGTTTTAGCAGAATTGTTTCTTTGGAGTTCAAAATTTCTTAAGTACTTGATCCAGTACAGTTGTTTTTTGAAAGCAGATAGCCAGATTTTCACTTCTGTTCTGTAGGCAGTACCAGTAAACTTCTTTATCTCTGTCTCCCAATAGTGGACCTGTATTGTCATTGGCAATTAGTTCCAATGGAGAACAGTGTTTCAGTGGTGGTATTGATGCAACCATCCAGTGGTGGAACATGCCTAGCCCTAACGTGGATCCATATGATACCTATGGTAAGTATTTTTAAAAAATAAACAGCTTATGACCACTGTCCTTCAACATTTTGTTGACTGTAACCGCTATTTGTCAACTGGATTGTGTGTTTCAGCTTTGTGTATGGTAAATGTTTGTTTATTCCCACTTGTGCTAGTGATTTAGTTTGTATAGAACTGTAAGAGGAAGACTGGCAATTTCTGAGGTTTAAACAGGAAATAAAAAATTAATCATAATTCGTATTTTTTTAAGAAACTAGTTTGGACCAGAATTCCAAATTTTTGAATTATTATTTCTGTGATAGGAATTTCTCAGAAAACTAAGATGAGTGTGCTCAAATTCAGTGTCCCATGTTTCTGATATGCAACTCTGTTCCCACAGCCAGTGTCCCTAAAATTAAGGAGTTGATAACTGCTTGGAAACTTTGCATCACTATCCTGCCATTTGTGGTGATAAGCATTTTGTGCTTAATGTAATTCTAAGGATGCAGTTTCATGGTTCACTGAAGACTGAATGAAGCAGTCAGCTTCCTCTCTCCCTTGTGTCGTTGTTATGAGTGAGCTAATGTAACACTCAGGCTGCATAATCTGTGGCAGTGAGATGGGAAGCAGTGCTGTCTTGCACAGATTTTGAAAGGCCGCTATTCCCAGTCCCTTAAAACCAGTATGTAGCTCAGATTGTGCCTCTGCTAAAAAATTATTCGTTGTAGTCTAATCACTAAAAATGGCCTGATGAGTTCATGCAGGTAAGATAGTTGGTATCATTTTCATGGACCTCAGACAGAACCACCTCTACTCAAGTGACAGGGTTGAGTTTTTTAAGAGAGAGAGCTCTAATTAGCAGGGTTTTGGATTTTTCTTTTGGAGTGTTTTTTATTTGTTTGTTTCTTACCTTTGGAGTTTGTTTGGTGTTTGTGTTTTTCTTGTGGGTGTTTTTGTTTGGTTGGTTATGTTGTGTTGGTTTGGTTTTTGATTGTACAAAATGACCTCCTGTGTAATATTCTAGCTGTTGTTTAAATAGGAAGGGCTGGGGGGGTTATGTGACAGTTTTATGTGGGATTTAACTTGTATTGAGATACAAAAAATACTGACTTAATGTTTCTTCACTAAAAAGGTTTAATTTCTGATCTTTTGTGGTGGTTTTTTTTTTTTTTTCTGTATGTGTATTTCCAGAGCCAAACGTTCTAGCTGGCACATTAATTGCTCACACAGATGCAGTCTGGGGTCTTGCTTACAGCGGTGTAAAGAATCACTTACTATCTTGCTCAGCAGATGGCACTATTAGATTATGGAACCCACCAGAAAAAATGCCCTGTATTTGCACTTACAATGGAGAGAAAGGTAAGGTTTTGCAGTGATTTTTTAGAATGTAATGAGGCAGCTGATGATGCATCTGGGCTCATTATCTCCATTTAGCCTAACCAGGGAACAGGACTAAAAGAAAAAGATCTTTTAATAAAATAATGCTGATGTTGTAGCATTACTTCAAAGAAGGGAATGAATTTCTTTAAAGTACGAGTATAAAGCTACATATTTAAACTGTCAAGAATTTCAAAAGGGTTTTAGTCTTTCTAAAGTAATATTTCTCTCTTTCTAGAGCATGGAATACCTACATCAGTTGACTTTATAGGTTGTGACCCTGCTCACATGGTAGCATCTTTTAACACTGGCAACACAGTCATCTATGATTTAGAAACATCCCAGTCAGTGGTAATGCTTTCATCACAAATAGAATCTGGTATGTAAAAGCTCTTCTGTATTAAATGTCCATCTTGAATAAGGTACCTTTATCAAAGTTTTATTATATGGCGAAGTAAATTAAAATGCTTTGTTCTTCTACTGCATCATGCAGTTTTAAAGTTAGTTAGATGCTTGGAACAAACAGTGGAAGAGATTGTGGATTAGCAGGATTTGAAAGTGGTCATGGGAAAAACAACAGGTTTTGTTCTCAGCTGGATTTCTCAAGATTCAGTTGTCTGAATTGCATATTAAAACACAGTTTTTGTTATATAGCTTTGACATAGAGGATATTAAGATAAGTAAATAAATTAATTAAGCAGAATATTAGTTCAGTATCAAATTTTGCACAGGTGGTGATTATACATTTTCTCCTGTGGAACTTTTAATATTAGAAATTCTGTTGTTACAAATAAGGAGCTGCAAAAATGTAGCTGTTTAAGAATTGTGTGTATCTGATGAAACTGTAGACAGAGGGAGCCTTCTTAGCTTAAACCTATGAAAGTACTGCAGAAGGAAAACGTCCAGTTTCTGGTCATTCCTTACTGTGAAATGAGATCTAAAAGAATAATGCAAGGGGAGAATTAGCTTTTCCTCTCTGAATAATCTGGTTTACTTAATTGATTATACTTGGTAGTAGGTAGGTTATATAAGGGCTTCAACACAGGTAACAGACCTATGTAAAAGATATATTCTAGGTAGCTTGTGCAAAAACTAGCATCGACATCACAAATAAGAAAAATGCCTTTTTGAGTTTGAAGTGAGAATCGTAGAATAGTTAGGGTTGGAAAGGACCTTAAGATCATCTAGTTTCAGCCCCCCCTGCCATGGGCAGAGACATCTCACACTAAACCGTGTTACCTAAGGCTCTGTCCAACCTGGCCTTGAACACTGCCAGGGATGGGAGCACTCACAACCTCCCTGGGCAACCCATTCCCGTGCCTCACCACCCTCACAGTAAAGAGCTTCTTCCTTACATCCAATCTAAACTTCCCCTGTTTAAGTTTCAACTTGTTACCCCTTGTCCTATCACTACAGCCCCTAATAAAGAGTCCCTCCACAGCATTCTTATAAGCCCCTTCCAGATACTGGAATGCTGCTATGAGGTCTCCACGCAGCCTTCTCTTCTCCAGGCTGAACAGCCCCAACAGAAAACAAGCCCCAAAATTAAGGGAACAAGCCTTAAAACACTGGCGTATCAAGATAAAGTGTTTTTGAGAGTAGTCTAAAAACTTGTAGAGATTCTAAACCATTCATTGTTTCTTTCTATACCTTGAAATAAGACATAGGTATATCTGACAGTATCATAAGTTATGTTGACTTCAGTTATCTAAATTCTGGCTTTGCTTTTCTCCCAAGCTAAATCTTTTTAATCTGAAGGTATGAGGTCTGTGCTAAACACATCCTAGATGCCAGTTTGTTTCCACTTGACTAGTGCTGCCCTGCAGTGCTTGCTTGGTTTGTTTGCTATGTCTCTCAAGAGTCTTTCGTGTGTATAAACCATTTGTACAGCTTTAACCTTACACTACATTGGATGGAGACTACGTAGCTTAGCTTCTTGTCAAGCAAGAAGCTATTATTTACTTTTTAGGAAATTCATTTATGCTCTTCCTAAAATATTATTTGTATCATATTACTTAATATAGTAAGCTAAAGTGTAATGCTGAAATGTTCTCATTTTTAATTAACCCTTACTTTAAGGCAGGTGAATATTTTTTATTTTATTTTCAGGTGTACAATCAAATAATCATGTTAACAAGGTAGTAAGTCATCCCACACTTCCTGTAACTATTACAGCACATGAAGATAGACACATCAAATTTTTTGACAATAAAACGGGTAAGGATGAAGAGAACCTTATTTGTATGTATGAATATGTTTAAACTAAATCTGTATGGACATGGGGGAGAAGCAATTTGCAGAAAACTTACTAGTGATGCAGTTTTACACAGAAGAGAACTTTTGATATTTCTAAGATTAAACCTCTTCTGTACCTTCTCTGGAGAGTATTCTGGGCAAGTATCACATAGAGTTGCCTTAATTTTATTTTCTGTTTTTTCACCGCTAGCCTCTGTCGTAGCAATGTCAAAGATAGATGAACCTTTAGTATGACTCAGTAAGTCTCTTTTTACAAAGTGTTGACAACGTGTTGACTAACAACACTTTGTCCTACTGTGGCAGCTATTAAGTTATTTGACGGTCTAAAAATTGCAGTTCTCGCACAGCCATTTTAAGATTGGTCTTCAATGTCATTGCTGTCAGTAAAGATGCTAGATGGATAAAGAATGTGCTTAGAATGGGAATGCATTCTTGAGAGTTCCATGTCATTTACTCATATGCTTATACAGGAGTCTGCAGTTGAAACTTAATTTCTAACAGAATTGTATCATTCAGATGTTATTCAAATCTAAATAAGCTTGTTATTTAGATTTGATTTATTTATATTTGAGTAATTTAGATTAAAAGCTGAAAGTATAGCTTTTAATGGCAGTATTATTTTTAAAAGAAACAGTACTTCACAGGAAATTCACTGTTTGTTTTGCTTTTAGGTAAAATGGTCCATTCTATGGTTGCTCACTTGGATGCTGTCACAAGTCTAGCTGTAGATCCTAATGGAATCTATTTAATGTCTGGAAGTAAGTGTTTTTTTCATATTCTGTATGCTCTGTAAATTTTGTGTTTATGATGCACTCAAGTGTCTGACAGATCTAACTGTCTTTTGTCTTTTTTTCTTTTTTCCTAAACAGGCCATGATTGTTCCATTAGGTTATGGAATTTGGACAGCAAGACATGTGTGCAGGAAATAACAGCTCATAGGAAAAAGCTGGATGAATCAATTTATGATGTAGCATTTCATCCGTCAAAAGCATATATTGCCAGTGCAGGAGCTGATGCCCTCCTTGACTTGCTAGTATCTGATTTTTTCTGAAATTAAATCACCTTTTCTGCCTTTTTTTTTTCAGATTAGCTTGTTGAAGTTAGATGACAAGCTGTCTTTGTATTAAAGGAGGAAAC
>JANHGB010063211.1:0-13551 GCA_026283785.1 Coracopsis vasa | reverse complement strand
CAGGCTGAGAAAGTTTGGGCTGTTCAGCCTGGAGAAGAGAAGGCTGCGTGGAGACCTCATAGCAGCCTTCCAGTATCTGAAGGGAGTCTACAAGGATGCTGGAGAAGGACTCTTCATTATGGACTGTAGTGATAGGACAAGGGGTAGTGGGTTCAAACTTAAACAGCGGAACTTCAGGTTAGATATAAGGAAGAAGTTTGTTACTGTGGGATTGGTGAGGCACTGGAACAGGCTGTCCAAGGAAGCTGTGAATGCTCCATCCCTGGCAGTGTTCGGGGTTTGATGGGGCTTTGAGCAGTCTGGTTTAGTATGAGATGTCCCTGCCCATGGCAGGGGGGTTGGAACTAGATGGTCTTAAGCTCCTTTCCAACCCAAACCATTCCATGGTTCTATTATTCTGTGTGTTGGATTTGGCCATTTGGTTACTGTTTCTTCATGTCTACAACATACACCAGTTTCTAAGAGACTGTAATAGCAGCCTTCTTACTGCAAAGACATTGTCTCAAATGCAAAGAAATGTGGCCAAAGGTAAAACGTGTGGACATTTGGTGGTAAATGAGATGCTTTGCAAAACAGCCCCCTTAACCACTGAGCCCAGATACCACTCGAGTCATCTTCCCGTTCAGCATCTGAGGAGTGTTTGATAGTAGAGGGCTGCAAAGAGAAAGCAGGCAGTGTTGTTACTGGAACTGTAAGGTTACAGCAGCGTTCACACAACTGTGCTGTGGTCACCCTGCAGCTTCCCCCATATCCAGCCAGGCTTCTTTGTTATGCAAATAATAAATGCCACAAGGGTACCAGACCCTGAAAACTGACAGGACCTGCTGAGGTCTGGGCAGTTCACTCTCCATGAACATATGTGGAGAATGATCTTACCTTGATTCAGTTTTCATTAGCTCAGCGTTCCTATTCTGTTATCTCCAGTGGAAGAGAGATTTGGAAATGTAAAGGCAGTCGGTAGGTCTGTGAGGAGATTTGCCAGAAGGAATAAATGTAATTAATACCGTTGAGTGAAGGTGGAGACTACGATGGCATAAAGATGGCAATATATGTCTGGAGTAGGTTGGCACACGAAATTGCAAAACATTATGGATAATGTTTTCCCAGTCCTGTGGATGGGATTACAGCTCTTAAAGGCAACAATAATCTTAAAGCCACAGGACCACAGAGTAAATAAGGCTGACAAGGGCCTCTGGAGGGCTCAGGTCTGACCTCCCACTCGAAGCAGGGACCACCAGGAGGTCAGACCAGGCTTCCCAGAGCTTTATCCAGTTCGATCCTGAAAATCTCCAATAGGAGCCAGAGAAGGCTGACTTTGAAGGGATGCAGCCACAATGTGAGCAGTGGGACTGTGCAGAGATGCTCTCCCATCACTAACCATGCACAACATACCCAGTAGCCCCCTCATTTGCACTGGCAAGCCCACCTTAGTGTCTAGATGTAGCTAAATCAAATAAAATCCTGTAGTGACTGTTGACCGCATCAGTCCCTCCATGAAAAGGGCAGTTGAAGGACAAGGGGCTTTGCTTCTATAATAGAAAGGAAAACTATGAGCAGCTGTCTGGTCAGAAAATGTTTGGTCATCACAAGTGATGCTGGGGCATTTGGTCCAAGGTCCTGGGGGAAGAAAACAGCCTGCTCCTACTCTTGCTTCCACTCCTCTCCCTATGGCATGGGGAGTGACAATGAGGTTATTCTTCTGTGGCCCATAAAAGGATCATGCTGATCTCCCTGCTCCTCGGACATTGACTGTGTCTGGCTTCAGATTGCCTCGCCTCCTCGCCTCAAGTCATGATGCCTTTTTCAGAGATGCCTCACCTCCTGACAGGGGGAAACCAGCTTTCTGGATTAGCCAGCTGGAAAAGTAGTGGAAGAACATGTCATGCTAAAATATTTAAGTAATAACAGCTATCTGATTACCATTCTCTGTTTTTTTAATAGTCAGAGATAAAAACCTGAGAAGATCTAAATTTAACATGGTTTAGTGGAAGAGGATATATGAAGAGAGAGGGAACTGGAGGAAACTGGTATGAGATTGTATAAGAAGGGTGATGATGAGTGAGTAGAGGAGTCTGGGGTGCTCAGCTCCCAGCTGTAGCCTCAGCATGTTGCTGTATTTTGCACATAAAAAAATCTACTTAAAGACAGCAGGGAGTGGAGTTTCCAGCAGTTAGAGCTGTTGAGAAAAAAATGAAGTTCAGAGATTATGAATTAGACTGTATATTGACACTAAGATGTATGTAGATACTATAGATACTAAGATACCGGGCTGTGGGCAGGTTTGGTTTTGCTTTTCAAACAGCTTTTCAATTATCATATTTTTCTTCTCTTTAAGGCCTCAAAAGGCCTTTACACATGTGACATAATAACAGAGTTCTGGGTTATTAGTGTGCATCACTTCTTAACATTAACTGGTTGATGCTTTTCCTTCCACTTTCCCCCAGTCCTGCTTGTTGAAGTCGTTTTGGTACCCATGGTGCAATCATGCTTTCGACCAAGCTGATGAGACGGAAACAACTTCCTTGAAGAAGCGATGGTGCAGACGGTTTTTATTTGCTTGTTTCTCATAAAGATTCAATGAGCAGTAATTAACAGCAAAATACACCATGGTGGGTTTATCATTGCAGGTGAAGCTCACTAGCCCATGTCCATTGTTAATAAAACATCATCAATTATTTCCTGTTATCTCCCTCCCTGTGTGAAAGAAGTGGTTTGTGCCAGCCCAGCTCATTGTCCCTAACCACGAGCAAAGAACCCACTGACGTCTCCTAGACAAATTTTGTCATGTCAGTGTAAACGTTTTCTGTGTTCCTGTATAACGAATAGGGAATAACCAGCAGCACTTTCCAAGTGATGAAGAAAGCTCGCGGAGATAAACCACAGGCACGGTAAATTAGTCACTTGATAAAACTATTTACAACTGAGCCTCCTAGATGTGAGGAAAAAATTTTTCTTCTCAGTCAGAAACCACAGGCTGTCAGTGGAAAAGGCAGCCTGTTTTTCTACCCGCAGCAGGGGAAAGAGTGTTTCATGTGCGATGATGCCTTACGAGGGCTTGTAGATGTGAATCCCAAACTGGCGAACAGCTGTGGCACTGGTGCTGGAGAAGGGCAACCCAGCCAACTGCCAATTCAGAGTTTCTCGGGTGGGCTTCACGCCTACTCCTGAAAGGCTCCCTTGCTCTCTCCTTCCTTCTGTTCATGAAGGCGAGCTGCAGTGTGAGTGGTGGCAGAGTGCCCACACAGCTTCTTAGTTTCAGGCTATTTCTGATGTTTTGGGGCAACCTTTACATCAGTGTGGGAATAGGGGAGGGTTTCTCACTCTATGAAATGTTAGGGGCTTTTAGAAAACTCCCATTCCACTTGAGCAGAGCCAAGGGCATTCAAAGTTCGGAGGAAATTTCAGGGTTGCAAATGGCTACAAAGAGGGGGTGTAGCATTGGGTACAGGGCTGCAATCTGAGTCAGTGGATCAGCATCTCCAAGACCAGCAACCTGGGCTTGCATACTTTGCACTCTGATGTGCCTGCTGATACCAAAGGATGATTGAGACAAATACCTTGCTGATATGAACCGCACTCAACTGATAAATACGCTCAGAACAATCTGATTTCAGACCATGGAAAACAAGATCCTCGCACTTATTGCTCTGAATAGAATGAAAACAAGTGATTTTTTTCAGGAGGTTTTATAGATGAAAGGGAAGAGTCCATGCTGATGTGCTGGGTGGTTACAACCCAGTGAAGAGTATTTCCTAGACTAAAACTCTAGGACATGTGTTTCAGTGACTGTAAAAAGACTTATTATAAACTGCCCATGCTGTACTATGGCAAAAAAGCGTGAATATAGGTACTCAACTTGTCCGTGAATGAGGACTCATGAGAGGAAGCAGAGAGACATAATTTCTGCATGAGGTTTCACTATTCATTTTCTGAGTTTGCTTCAACTTTCTATTTCTTTGAAACATTGGAATATTGAAAAGGATTTAAAAGAGAGTTACAAGAAAATGTACCCTCTGGGAAAAACAAGACATTAAAGGTATCAATTCAATCTCATCCATGAGGGGGAAGATAAAAATCAACCAGATTGCAGTTAACGTACAGAAGTGATTTCCTAAGAAACACCATGTTTCTTTAGTCAGAAGCAGAAGAAAGCACAGCAAGGTTTTACTTTTCAGTACCAAAATCAAGAAATCCAGTTTGCCTGGAACTAACAATAAGACAGCCATTCACTAGGCCAACTGATACAAATAATCACTTTTAAGATTGTAAATGGAAACTGTACATATTTTCTCATAAGTTGCACCCAGCAGATTCTGAGCTCGGGGTGGAATGAGATGCTCTGAAGTTTTGTACCTATTGGACACTTCCCTATTCTTTTGGGAAGGCTATTCCAGAATCTCACACTCCATCTGCTGGTCTAAATTTACTCACGGACAGTTTACAGCCATTTAATCTAGTATCAGTTTATTCTGTTAGTTTACATGACTTACTGAATTTGCAGTTTTCCCACTCTAGTGTAGTTCAGGTAGCAATTACAACTTCTCTCAGCTTTTGTTTTTCTGAAGCTGAACAAGTCAAACTCTTGTAGACTTCCTTTATAAAACAGGAGCTCTTTACTGGTCTGGACCATTTCTAGCTTGAACTCATCTATATAGCACAGGGTTAACCCACAACTGTACATTGGCATTATTCTCTTCCTCCATCTTCTGGAAATACCTTGCCCAGTTAACCTTTACAGCATCCATTTCCTTTGCAGCATTGGCTTGATTGTTCCTGCAGTGAGCAGTGGTACCATTGGGTCGTTCTTCTCCTCCAAAGGATACCCTCCTAGCTTCTGACTAGAAGTCATACACCTGGACTGTCACTTGCACAGCCACATTTCTACCTATTTTATTAACTCTATCCTCAAATAAATCAGGTTTATCTCGCTCCAATCTGCCTTTGATTGATCCCAGCCTGCATCTTATTCTTTGCCCTCCTTGTCTTTAGTGGTTAATTATTTCATAATTTGTTATAAGCCTTGTACACCACTCTTGTCAGATAACATCTCTTCCTGCCTTGCTTGTTATTTCCCCCTTTCCTAATGACAACAATTGCATTTGCTGTTCTCCAATCTGAAAGTACTACTAGATTGATTAAAATTTCTCCTTTCTCCAACTGGATTTTTATGTGCCCATTTGTTTATTTTATTTCCTTGATGGAAGAACCTTTAACTCTATCTTCTCACCTGTGTTTTTGCCTTAAAGGAGATTGTTTCCATTCCTGTCGCTATCAGTCATTTGACTTTGCTTCTGTGTTCTCTGTCAGCAACTTTCAAAATGAACTTGCTCACCTACTACATTCACCAATGCTTCTTAATGTCTTTGTCCATCTTAAAAATTGGGATGAATTGCCTATTTAATTTTTGGTCTACAATGTATACAATAAGCCAGCCCAGTCTTAAGCTATTCCAACCTCATTTCTTTCCTTACACTCCACTTGTTTACATGATGGTATCCTTTGCTGGTTTTCTACTTCTGCTTTTATGTGGACTGATCTGGGGTGAATTTTGGAAGTTCTTTCACACCCTTTTGACATCCAAGATGCAGTTATCACTTCTTATCAGTCCTTCTTTCTGTCCCTCAGGGCACTGCTATATTCCTCCTCTTCCTGAGGAGGTGGCTGGATTGGCTGCTCTCATCAGAATAGGGTCACAGAAAAGCCCAGGTTGAAAGGGAGGCATGGAGATACCTGATCCAACCTTCTGTGGTAAGTGAGGCCTTAGATAAAGTTTTCTAAGGCCCTGTCAAGCACAGCACTGAATACTTGAAAGTAGGTTCCACTACTTCTTTGAGCAAGTTACTGTGATGTTGGTGCCTCTGGAGCAACTACAGCCTGTTGCACCTTGTCCTTTCACCATGCGTCTGTGTGAAAAGAATACCTCCATCTTCTCTGCAACCCCCAAAGCTTCTTGCCTTATAGTTGGACAAACCCAGTTCCTTCAGTCTTTATTCTTATGTAGAGGTCTCCAAACCTCTAATCACATTGGAGGTCATTGGATGAATTTTCTCTCATTTTAGAGTGTCTCTCTTAAGCTGTGGTGACGAACTCATGTAACAACATCTAGTCATATTCAGAGAATTAGCATTTACCACAATGATACCTTGCCCAGTAATACTTACCTTCTCAGTCAAACTGTGTTTCATTATATTTTATCTTTATCCAGCCAGGGGATAGGATAACAGGCACCTTACATGACTTCAGAAGAATGCCTTTTACTATGATATTTTACTCAGCCCTTTTTATTTCCTCCAAGATATTCTTTCAGACATTTTGGCTACTAGTTCTGTCTGTGACATACAAAATTTCTTTATCACTCCTGGTTTTACTTCTGCTTTTCCTAAACATTGTTGTCTGTGATATAGGCATGTTTGCTACTTCACCGTTTAATTTTCTTTATTTCTGCAGCACATTTGGAGTTACTCTGAGACCTACAGATCTCCTAAGCAAAGCATAACCTTGTGATTTGAGGTGATTAGAAAAACAAAGTGAATCCATTCCTTCTTCAGCTAATCAACACTTTATTATCGCTAACTCCTTGACATACAGTTTCTGCAAAGACTTCTCTGGAAGCAGAGGAAGAGCTGATACAACCCTCCATAGCCTTTTTTGAGTGTAATTCAGGATGCAATGTCAGAAATCATAGGGGATTTTAGTAGGTTTTCACGTGTGCCCAGGTATGAGAAGATTTATGACTACTTTAAATATTTAATTGCTTCTTGCAGAAATATTTATTTCTGTACACCTATCTGTCTACTTGTGCCTGATTATTCTAGCTCAGGGTCTAGTACAAGCAACATTTTAATTTCGGGCATCCCATTGCTTAGACCATTCACCTTTGGTGCTTAAGCATTTCAAGTAAGATGTTGGAAATTGTTAAAAGATACATTATGTCTTCATTAGAAAAAGGAGCAATGCTATAGGACCAGATCTGTAAGTTATAAAACTGGCATAGAGGACCCAACTTCCACACTACATTTGCTTTGTGTTTATTTTGAGCTGGTTGTAGTCTAGTCCTGTGGCCTGAGCTCCTGTTAACAACTGGAGAACATCAAGTGAATTTCTAAAAACACCTTACAGTTTTATTTTATCTGTAAGGAGCTAATTTTTGCAGGCTCCAGGAGCGATCCCAAATGCAACCCAAAATACAGTGGGTGGGAATGATCAGGAGACTCAGGTTTTAAATCCATTTGCATAGAAAAAATGGCACACTAATGTAGAAGATCTCACTGATACGCCATTTTACCTTATACAGGAGGGGAAAAATATTAGCTAATATAAAAAATATTTGGTTATTTTTATAGCGACTATTGAACCAGAATTGCTGGTTTTCCAAAGAAAAAATCTCTTACAGAAAAGGCAGAGCAGTTCAAATGTGCCAGTGGAAACCGGAGTTGGTGTGCCTGAACTCTGAGACTTTGGCAATTGAAATTCAGCTTGTGCATGTGCTTTTGCAAAGCTTTGAAAGGACTGTTATGCTTTGCCAGTGTATGTAGAGATAGAGATTGTACACCACAGCTAAAGCCCGGTGTATTATCTGCTACTGGTAACACTGCTACTGACTAGATACTCTACTACTCATACTGGCTAGATTAAAAAAAACCCAACCCTAGCTGTAGTAGCACTTGCTACAGTTTCTCCTTCAATTTCGCTGCACATATATGCACAGAATAGGCTGATGTAGCACACCAGAGGTACTGAAAAAGAATGAAGTAGAGAGTCCAGAGCTCTGTACATATGGATATGAAACAATAAGATTAGTTGTAGTGGCAGAGTAAGGTTCCTTTCATAACTCTTTTTCAGTTTTGTAAGTTCTTCATAACTGGCATATAGACTTTCCTAGATATTAACTAACTCTGAGTAATTGACGGAATGAATATGTTTTTACAACAATCAAATAGCTGTGTTAGGAAAGCTATTCCCCTCCTTGGTAAATATTTCATGTAGACACTTTAAAATACCATATGTGGTTCATGATTAGTAGAACACACTTGCTGTTGCTTAGTTGTCAATTTTAATGAAAGTGACAGGAGCTAAATTAGCTGTGAGACTTTGGATCAAATTGCTGACTATGTTCAAAAGTTACTGACGAGGAAGGAACTGACAGCTAGAGAAACTGCCTATGTTTTGTTTCCTTAGGAAAAAAAGATTAGCAGCCCTACCTGCCACAGTGCTTGCGTTTTGATAACTTAGAGTATGCTACTCAAGATGGCATTTTGTTCTTCTCCAACATTTATTTGATTTGTTATTTTTTTAGAAACTTGCTTTATTTTAGTTTTGGGGCAGAGACTTATTAGCCTCTTCAAAAAAGCAAGAGAAACTTGATTTCTTCATTTCTTGGTCTTTTGAGTATTTATTACTAGCTAATGAAATCATTGCATTGCCTAAAGGGTGTCCACCCAGAGCACTTTATTGCTGCTAGTCCAGGCCTTTAAAAAAGAAGATATGTAACTTTGAAATAAAGTGCATCTACATTCAACCCACAGTAGCACTTCTATAGGCAGCCTTATTTCCTGTGGAGATGAAAAGGAAATGTTTGTTCTTAGGGTGTGAAGCACTTCGTTTTTAACTACTAAAAAGCAAATGTCTTGTATATTTCTCCTTTCACTTTAAATTCTGAATCTAACTGGAAAGTCTTTGCAAGCAAATTGCTCTCAAGAAGTCCAGTTCTAAGTAAAACGTCATCTGTGGATGGATTGCTTGTACGCCTGACTTTCTGATGTGTTCATAGTGTTCTGGAGGCAGAACAGAAACAGGTAGGACTAAAACTGCATACTGATCTGCCTTTTTCTGTGAGTAAAGATGACTGGTTTGCTTAGTTGCACAATTGTGAATGGCACTAAAGAGAATGATAGGCAAGGGGAATCCCCGCCAAACTGCCTTCTGGATTCTTTTAGAAGAAAGGATTGTATCACGCAGCAGATTTCTGCTAGGAAACCTCATGTGGATGTTTCCAGGTGGTTATGACAAAAAATGCCCACTCTGTAGGCTGGTATGAAACATTTCATGGATATTTTCTTACTGATGTTTGAAATAGATCATTTAGGTGGCCTCCAACATATGCCCACACCTACACACTTGTGTTTTCATGTACATAAGTGATATTTAACTATTATAAATCGTGTAGTGGATAACATGTGAAAATAGTCAGATTTTTTCCCAAAATGCTCATGTTTTAACTTGGAATATCCAATGAGAAATTAAAGCATTACAGGATTGCTTTCACTAGTGTTTTCCTCCAAATATAAATACAAATATTTAAACGGGTATTATTTCCAACAATGTGTTTCTGTAATAAAGTCACTTAAACTGTGAAAACAAATGCAACTGTACAATGAAAACTTGAAGAGCACTTTAATTCTCTGCTAAAAACTAGACTACAAAACTCCAATGCAAAAAAAAGCTCACAACTTAGAAAATCAACATAAGGAGAAGGAATGAATCACAAATCTGAACACACAGAGATAATTCAGTATTACAGATAATGGGAGGAATTAAATCAGATAATGGGAGGAAGATGAGTGGAGCTGGGTCACTGACAGGTTGAAAGTCTGAAACCTTTGGATATAGTATTGAGAATTAATGGAAAGTATTAGGTTGATCAACATGCAACAAATTTTCAGCAAAGTCCATACTATTCGGGGAGGTTGCAATCTGGCCTCTGATGTGGTCAACGCAGACCCCTAACTGGATTAACCCAGCACATACAGGAATGAACAGCTGATCCAACACTAGCATCCTTTGGTCTTCTTTCTTTAAAAATCACAAAGTCCTTTTGAAAAGATGCCATCTGGTATTATTGCAAATTCCTGGACGCAGAGGTTCATATGGCTTTTTGGCTTCTTTTGAAGGTGGATCTGATCCTATAAGAACAAAAATGAATAAGAGACTGTGAAAATACCAGAGGTCTCTAAATTGAGAATTAATGTATAGAGGAAAACATACTCCCACATATCAGGAATCGGGGAATGACATTGTGAGCAAAACATGATGTTTTTTCTATAATATACAGCAAAGGCAGACATATGCATATTCACAGGATATCGCAGAGCATGGTCAGTCCAAATTACAGTGGAATAGTTTTCTTAATGAATTAGTTCTCTTGAAGAAATTTAAAATGTTACCTTAAAACTAACAGAAATATTTGAGGAAAAGGTTATGGAAATAGGAGCGTGCTGGTCTTACGAAGTGCAGGGCTATTAGCAAAGAATTAGAAAACCTTGAAAGATCACTTTGGGTTGAACTATTTTAATAAAATATGTGTTTGCTTTGTGGAAGATTTCACAGCCACCAAGGCACAAACTGCCTTATCTGAAATCAGTATGTTGCACTGATAGGACTGGATTGTTAACCTTGCCTGTTTCATGTTACAAATCAACACTATGAATGTTGTAGGTGCCACTAGTGCCTACTGGACAGAAGTATTTCAAAGGTCTTTAGGAAGAACCATGAAAAATTGCATTTATATCGCATTTTTTCTATTATTTGCCTTATTATGCTTTCAGAAATTCTCGATTTCAATCTTATCTCTGCAACCATGATGATTAAAAAGTGATTAGAAAAAAATCCCAACCCCAGAACTCACAAATAAACTCTGAGATTCATGAAACCATGTAAGACAAGTAGCTGGGGCTTTTAAAGGAAACAAATACTGTAAGATTCATGACATAAAACTGGCAATACTTCCAATGGATATTAAGGTGCTGAAAACAGAAAACTTTCAAAAGTAAGTGTTTTATTCTTCTTGGAAGAATGAAGAAGAGCTGGTGAAAATGAAAGGTTTGATGAGGAAAAACCCGTAGTCACACTGTGGTTATATCACAGGAGGTATTTTATGCAACAGAAGCCATACTTTGGGTTTGGGCTGCTGCTGTGCCAACAGTTCTGCTGCTTTTCCATTGGTAGGAACTTAAGCTAAAATTGGATAAGATTTGGAATTTTCTTCTATTTTATGGGTAATAGATTTTAATTAGGAGTTGGATATGTGGAAAGACTCTGAACAGTAGAAGCATAGAATAAAACTGTACACCATGTTTTTCCATTACTGTCTTCTACATTGGCGTCATTGTTTTCCATACTTTTCTACAAGAGAAACAACATTTTAGAATGGTGTCTGCTTTTCTCATGGTTAGCTCTCACTGGTAGTTCATAGTTTCTTAATTGTTCATACATGCAGACTGTGTTTTTTGAAGAGCTAGAAAGCTGGTTTGTACCATCCAGAAACACGGCACAAGAAATGAGGAGAAACCTATGGTCTCCATTACGTATTGCTGTCCATGCACAATTAGCAATAAGAAAACATATGTTATATGTCCCTCTTTCCAGTTTCAGAGTTCCTGACATAGCATCAGTTCAAGGAAAAGGGAGATAGTATTATGCTCGTTTCTATAAACAGGGATGTTAACTGGTGTTAATGAGGGCAGATGTTCTGAGAAAAATATTATCACCTATCTCCATACATTCCAGAAAATAATTTTAATATGAATCCTGAATATTCGTATTATGCTATTACTGGAGTCTCTAAGAAATACAGAGCTGACAGCCATACATTTAAGAGTGGCCAAAAAGTTCACAATAGTGTGTGAGAAAGGCCAACCCAGAACAACTATTCACAGCTACTCTCTTCTTCCTGGACAAAGTAAAAGCTTGAACTCTTAGTTAGAGGATGGATAAGTACTCAGACCATGATGGGGCAGTTATTTCCTTTTACTAATTCAGAAAGTAATCATTAGTGTTCTGTGGGGAAAGGTTTTCCCAACCAATAAACATTTTTTCCATCCTGCATGGGTTTATCAAACTGAAATTCTGAAGGGGAGTATGAAACAGACGTGCTGTGAAAGTCAAGGTATCATGGCTTTAATAATTCTGAGCTTACACTGCAATCACTTGAAGTTGTACCCACCAGCTCGTTATCTATCTGGACATGTGTCCCTCTAGATGCCTAACTCCACCAGGTGTCAGTTTCTTCTTCCTTCCTCTTCTTTGGAAGACTCAACAGTTAAAGTACGTGAGAAATTTTGTGAGTGGAGAGAGGGATCAATAATATACATTTTCCCATTGATGACTGCATCCAGACAGGAGTATGCAAGGAGGACAAAGAATCTTCCTCATGTCATATTTCAGATGGTACAAACTGGTTCTCCAGTACTGTCAAACAATAGCATTTCCAAAAAGTGCTTGGAATGGGCGAAATAGAGCATTTTTTTAGAAAGATGTCAAAACTGTTGATCTTGAGAATTTCAGAACTTCCCTCTGCCCCCAATATTTTGTTCTTATAAAACAAAGAAGTTGTTTTATGCCAGCATTATCCCTAATAGTCATTGGGAACATCCTCTAATTCACAGAGATCTGTTGGTCACAAGGAGCAGACAGCTAAATCCTCTGTGATGTGTAGCACTGAGGAAACATCCATATCTGTAGGAGAGTGATCATGAGACCTGATTATCAAGATGTCTACTTTGCAGATAATAGTAGCTCAAATAAAAATTTTTAGCAATCACATAGCACTGGTACAATGCATACATGCTAACTTTAATCACTTACACACCTAATGACCCTCCCCAGCCCTGTGAAGCAGGAAGCAAAGAAATTATTTCTGCTGCTTATAGGAAAGGAAGGCTAAAAGATGAAGTGTGCTGTAAGTTCAGAATGACAAGTCAGAGAGGGTTTTCCAACTCTGAGCTGCTTTCCTTGTGCAGTGATAATAGAGGAAGCCACTGAGTTTTAGAGAAACGAAAGTCTGGCAGAGATCTGCTAAGCTGGTAAGGGCAGTTCCTTACTAACCACTCAGCCAGCACGCTGAAGAGGATGCATAAAACAAAAAATGAAAGGGAAAAACCTTTAATCAGTGGTCATAGTGAAATATGACATGACTTTGCAAGGACATCATCGGGTAATTGGTGTAAGGTGTTGTGTGAACAGAAAGGTGTGAAACCTCTGCTTTGCATGAAGAGTCAAATGACTTCCAGGCAGCAAAATGAAAAAAGATGCCTTGGTTTCGTTTCCTACTGTTTGGAAGAGATGACAGTCTAGCTGGGACTATGGAGCCACACAGAAGGACCACTCCAGCTAATGCAACACAAGACTTTTCAATAATATTCTGGCATCTCTTTCAGCTACATTAGGGCTAGTGCTCAGACAAAGAGTTTTTGTTAAGTGCTTGAGTGTTCAGTCCCCTCCAGCATGTACTCGATAGATATCTACTAAGGAACAGGGATAAAAACTGGATGTTCTTTGTCCCTTGGCTCTGTCTAGTAAAGGGCAGATATTTTCAGGATACTCCCTATTTTGTTTGTAACCATGTTGATGTTCAGGAAAGGCAGTGCAGAAGAGGCATCTCAGCCTGAGCCTTCCTCAGAAGCTGATCATGATTCTTGAGCAGCAAGACGTACACTAGACAATGGAGATCTGTTTCATCACTCTCTGGTGGAATGGGAAGCAGAACAGGGCTGAGAGGTGCACAGGACCAAAGGGACTGAAGTACCCTCCTGTTCCGACCATCTGCTGTAGACT
>JANHGB010063205.1:0-22669 GCA_026283785.1 Coracopsis vasa | reverse complement strand
GGGTGAGAGCAGGGAGGGCAGGGTGGGTTGTGCGTGGTGGGGGGAGTTAAGTGCTTGTGTGTTAACTTAGCAGGTTACACACATGCTTCCTATTTCTGGCAATCTGTTTCCATGCTGAGCTAGGGTAACTTCTGTGCTGTGGGCACAGCAGCTCCGCAGGTGAAAATAATCTCGTGTATTTGCATGGGTGGGGGATTGTTGGTGCTCAGTACAGCAGTGCTAGGTATGCTCCTGCCCCTACTATTAACTTACAGACAGATCAGTGCTGTCCAGGCATCATGACTGTAACACTGGATGTAGGTGTACAAACGTTAATGGAGTTTGAGCACCAAGCTTTCCTGACCCTTTCCCCATTAAGCTGTAGCTGCTGTGTGTGTGCCTTATGTGTCAATGAAAAAAGAATCAAATTAATTAATCTATGATGGAAAAGGTGACTTCTGTGGTAGCTAGTGTATGAAATTTGCAGAGGATTTATCATAAAACCTATTACCTCCTCATCTTAGACCTGTGCTTACTTTAAGTGAGTAGGATGTGCAACAGTGTGATGTGTGCTTTACTGCTATTCACAGTAACTAAACTTTATTTCATGAGAAGCAGCTAATTGCAAGGTTTAAGATACTTTTTTGGTAACCTCTCTGATGTTACTAGAGCTGTCTTCAACTCTCTGTGCGTATGGAGAAGGGAGCACCCTGAATCGTATGCAATTTCACATTAGCCATAAGCACTAGAAAACAAGTAAACCGAAGCTGGAAACACTCAGTTTAGAGAATTTAAATTAACATTTGAAAAGGATCCATCAGTATTAACAACACTCTCAAGTAATCTCTTATCTAGGACAGTCAATTATCAAAGCTATTTAATGCTATGTGACAGTGGGCACTGTAACATTTATGGGGACAGTTAAATGCTTTGAGGCCAGAAGACTTCACAAAAGCAAATTGGAGAAACATGCAGGAAAACACTCTGGCCTAGCCAACACCAATTACCTGACTCTTTCAAGTGGCTACTAGTCTTAAAGTTTGTTTTATCTGTCAGGACAATGCAGGTTGCTTATTAGTAGGAGCTGCACTGTAGGACTGAAAATTTGGGGTCTTCTGGGGCTTGGTGTGACACCTATTTCTAAAGCCAGGGAGAGCTGATGCCTACTTCCATGCATGGCACAATTAAGGCCTTGAGCATGCAGACACAGGGCCTCTATGTGTGAGTGCTAAGCTCAAAATGCTGGAACATGCTTCTGACATTGTAAAAGGTATCTTTTGGATCAGCAAAATAATTCTTCCAAACCCAGAAATCCTCTGTTTCTACATCATCATGTTTTACAGAGAAGAGAACTGAGTAGCTGCCATCTTTTTTGTTTTTTTTCTTTTGAAACTGGTAAGTGGATATTCCCATTTGCAGGCAGGGGAAGAAGCAGCAATGCAAAGGGATGGGAGCTGCACAACTGAACCTGGCTGTTCCCCAGCTATAATCTCTGCTGTACGGTAAGGTTCCCAAGCTGTGTTCTTCTCACTGTCACCTTCTAAATTCAATCAAAAACATCAGGGGGAAAGACAGACACAATTCTGAAATCTTAATCCTTGACTTAAAACAATTGCCAAATAACAGCACTTTCAGCACTTGCTTCATTTCCAGAACTCACAGTTGCATGGTGTGATGACAGCAGTTGCAAATATTTCACAGTAAGAAGGAAAAACAAACTCAACTCTGTGGCATGACTAGGGATCTTTGCTCTAGCTCATGGTGAGGACACTGAAATTTAGGAACTGGCAGAGTGGAGAAGCTGTTCTCTAAGAAACACGTGGTTATCAACAGGGATAAGTGGCTCCACTGGTCACCCAGCAGTAAGCTGACAGTGTAAGGCAAAACTGGAGTTTTAGGGTTTCTGTAGGGTACACCTGCTGAGGTCTCCAAGCCTACCAGCTAAGCAAAGGTAGTTCTGTAAAAGGCCAAACATGAGCAGTGGTCACATGGAAGTGTCTGGGTATGATCTAAACTCTTGAGAAGTCTCCCCTCTGGCCACCTGTCTTACTAAGCAACTTCACCTCTTCAATCACAATGTCATGAGTAACTGCTTTGCACATATCATACACAGTCAGGGCAGCCAGGCTGGCAGCTGTTAGAGCTTCCATTTCCACCCCTGTCCTCCCCCAGGTCTGACAGGCGCTGTGAACCACCACTGCATATCTGTCCTCATCCAGGCTCAGAGACACCTCCACATGGTTGAGGGGGATGTTGTGACACAACGGGATCAACTGGCTTGTCAGCTTGGCTCCCTGAATTCCTGCAATCTGGGCAACTGCCAGTACATTCCCCTTCTTCACCTGGTTCTGCCTTACCATCCCAAATGCCTTCTCACCCAGGCGGACCACAGCAACAGCAACAGCACTTCTTCTTGAATCTGACTTCCCTCCAACATCAACCATTGTGGCTCGTCCTTCTTCATCAGTATGAGTCAAACTGTCAGAGGCGCGAGATACCATAGTGCCCAATTCTGATCCTGGACTTGCCCCTTTGGACTGGTAGTCCACTGAAACTTGGCTTACAGGAGAAGCATCAAGGCACTTTGGGTCAGATGTGGAGCTTGGGTCCTTCTGGAAGACAAAGGAGCCTCTGAGATGCAGTTGTAAAATTCCTGTTGTTATATGCCACTGTTGCTCTGGGCTAGATCTTGGCAGGTAGAGTTGTCCTCTAAGCTTGTTTTCCATTAATGCTTTCCTCATTTGTTTGGGGAATCTTGCTCTCAAAGTCAGCCCATGGCTGAATGTGTGATCCCACTGTTTTGAATTTGGGGAATTCTGTAGGGCATCTTGGCATAGTGGGAACAGCATCAATGCAGGCTCTAGAGGGGAAAAAACATAAGTAACATGAGAACGCATATTATTAACTGGAAAGCTAAGCTGAGTCTGCAGTACCTGAGAAGCCTGTCAGAGCACTGCTTGGGACTTTCTGTACTGCAAAAACCTCAATAAGCCTCCAAACATCCCCTTCTATCCTCAAGCTTTTCTCTCTCATCAGTTCCCTGCATTTGGTAGTTGTTATTACAAATCCAAAGACTCAATCCACTTATTTCAAGGTCTCCGATAAGAAGAAACAACTTGCTTTCAAAACTATGAACACTGAGAAACAGCAGCCACGAAAGCTTATAGGAACATCCATTCTGAAGAAAAGGAAGTCACAACATCTCAGCATCCACTTGAGATTGTCCCAGCAGCAGTCTTCTTTCAAAGGCCCCACAGGATTAATAGGAAATTCTTTGCACTCAGATTTTCAACTTTGCCTTTCCAAACACCTTCCTCCCAGCATAGGCAGCTACACTTCCTGCTTTCATCGCCTTCGGCAGGGAAGGGTCATGTCAGCACCTAAGGACAGCAGGAACCAGAAGCACTGCAACTGCACTGTCTATGAGTTCAGAAGGTGGCTCTGCGATGGGAAGCTCTCTTATTACTAACAGCTCTTACTATGTTAATGACAGCTGAAGCTTAAGCACTGGAAAAACCATGTTCCTCTCATTGACAGATAGATTTTAAATCTACTCAGAAGTGCGTCCCAAGCTGTGCTGGCAGAGTTCCCAGCTGGCAGAGAGGTAGTAAGCCCTCCTGCCCCTTTTCACCATTTAATCCCTCGGTTTTGGCATTTGCAGAGGGCTAAATGCCAAGTGTCAAGACAAGGAGCCTTTTTCACATATAAATAGTGATTTGTTTTGTAAGCAAAGAGAAAGCAGTACAGAGGTAAGCGGTTAAGCACTAGTTTAATAGCCTCATTGATAAGCATGTTTCTCTTTTCTGGAGCTCCTGCTCATTTTGATCTGAGAACTTTGGAATTAGTCCACACTTACAAGTATCCCCTTGGACTGTCCACATGACAGTAACAGACACAGCATGGGCATTGCTTGTGCCATCGTGCCCTCTTTCTTTAAAAACAAACCAAGCAATCTCTTTTTCTTGTTACTCCCAGCTTCTGATGTGCTTAGCAGCTTTTTCATCCATAATACCCTCCAAACATTGATCTGAAAGCTTAAATCAACCATAGATTTCATGGTATTTAAAAAAAAAAAAAAAAAAATCACTGCAGTAATCTAAATTCAGGCAAAGTCCCTTTTTGTTCTGCAAGTGATGGCCTAACTACTAAAATTAAGATTCCTGCAAGTTTAGTGTTAATGTGTTTACACTCAGAGGAAATGGAATTAAATGGACATAAATGTTTTGAGTGCAACATTACTCTGCTTTAGAAGAATACAGAAAATTATTCTTACTCTCTCTTTCCCTCTCTCTTCATACAGTGGGGCCTAACATGAATATTCCTTTTGAAATTCAGGAACTCAAACTACTGTCTTCTGGAATTCTTGATTAGCTTTAAAGCTGAAGCTAAACCTCTGGCAAGGTGTCTTGTCTTCAGAAGCTGGACTGCAAAGGTGGACTAGTATTTACTTCTACAGTGTAGACACACATGGGTGGGAGCAGGGAAGAGAAGTGCTGTTTGCTCAAGTAGCAATAAGTAAAAAGACAGCAATAGACAGTAATGCATGCAAAACATCTTTGCTTTTCCTAACAGTCACAATCTATATTTTCTTCAAGTTGTAGCTAGTCATCTCTATTTTCACTCAAATTGCTCATACATACACACACAAAAAAATAATAGTTTCCTACAGCACTATATATAACACAACTGAAACCATCTGATACACTGCATCTCCTTATATTCTGTTACTGTGTTACTGCACCTGAAGTTTAATTGTGTTAGCTTCCAACTAGCACAATCTTGGGGGGAGGAGGAAGGCAGGAGATACTTAAATTACGGAGGAAATTCCCATAACTGAAGTGAACCCATGAGGAGAGCAACCTGCCAAAAGGAATATTTTGATTAAGCGAAATGGGATACAAACCATACAGCAAAGGATCAGACAACAGCAGTGCAGGGAAGAAGCCAGGTTTGGCTCACTGGGACTAGCAAAACCAATTAGTGATTTCCACAGCATTCATTAAGTTTCATTAGATTAATTCCATACACACACCCCCACTGACTGCTTGCACGCCAGCATTATTTGAAGTTTGTAAGTAATTCAAAACACAATTGGGAAATCTCCTAATGAGTCCCCATGTGTCACAGTGGGGTACTCTCCACTCATCTCCAGTCTGCAGTGACTGCCAGCAGCTAGTCTCGAAGGGACATGGAACAGCTGGGGGAGGATCTGGACAGGCTGCCTCTTTTACGGTATGTCAGACAGTGTTAAAGCACTTCTCAAAAGGAAATTGGATGGATCAGAGCTGTAGCCATACAAACATTGCTATGAATGCTAACTTTGGCGTGTGGAGATTTTTTCAAATGCACCCTGAAAAATTACGTAGGTCCCAGTGAGCTGTCAAGAGTTTAATATATATGCTATTAAATATAAAATGCTATTTAATATAAATATATTTATATATTTAATATAATGGTATTTCATATAAATGCTATTTTTAAAGATGAAATACTATTAGGAAAAAAAACCAAACAACCACCCAGAAAAAAACCCCAAAACCAGAACATTACTCCTCATGCAGAAAGTCAATACCCACTTAAAACAAAGGGTCCTCTCTCCCCTCTTCCTGGAACACAACACAGCAGTAGCCAAATACAAAAGAGCAAAAGGAAACGGAGAAATATAATCCAGCACCACTCAACATGGAAAAAGTTATTAAAGCGGGGCATCAAGGGGAAAACAGTCGCAGTGAAAACCTATGGTAGAAGACCGCTGTAGATCCTATTTCCTAATAAAGGCAACAGAAGTACAAGCACTACGGTCTTGGATAAGGCTTGGTAGGGACATTAAACCTTTCTCCTCTTCTACTTCAGCTTGTTAACCACAACTGCCTTTTATAGAAACCTGTTTCTTTGTCTAAACCTAAGCCAGAACCAAATACAAGTTAGACTTGAAAGCCCAATCCACTCTGCTCCCCCAAAGACAAAAAGCAAACAAAATCATTGTATGTTTATTACGTACTGATTTGTCACCCACCAATCAGGATCATTGGCCGGTTTTTCATCTGGGAAATGTTAAACATACCTAGAAATAAAATAAGGAACACATAAAAATCCTAGCTTTTTAGGTTTGAAGTCATGCATCTGGTTTATATATTTTGTTTTCTGCCCTTCACAGTGCAACCTGCATGCTAGGAAAATCAAAACTCAGTAAAGACTGAAGAAGCTGGAGGAAGGGAAATCCAGCATGGTATTATTTAAAACCATAGCTGCCACAGCCTCCAAGCATCCAGCTGCTATGGCTCTATCACACTGTAGAACCCTTTCCCAGAAAGCTTTCTGTAATCTGAATTATAGTCTCCCTACTACAGAATCCAGACAATTTGAGACTCTCTTGTTTCTTAACAATAGCATTTAACTGTATTACTTCTATGGATAAGCTGTTAACAGTGCTCCAGTTCAGAGTTGTCCAATCACAGAGGGCCCCAGGGACAACACTGGGATTAACACAATTTGGAAGATGACAGACAATGCCAGGTAAATGCTGCTGATGGCAAAATGCCTTTACTAGAGGGGAAAAACACTCTTCTCCCCTAATCAGAAAGCCAGAAACGAGTGGCCTGAAAGTAAAGGAACCAATCCTTCTACCCCTTCCCTTATGTTTACACAGCACTATTTTATCTGGGCAAACCAATGAATTTTGAAGTTAGTCTATGCCCAGGTTTAAAAATTCCCTTTACACTTGTTTTCCACATCATGTAAAAAGGGCAAAACCAACTGTTAGTAAACTGGCAAAATCTGCAAAAGAACAAAAGGGCCAAAGTGTATTTTTAGTGTAATCATACAGCCAGTTCATATATGATGTCAGCATTCCCAGCTGCAGCCAGATTACAAAAATATGGTTAAGTACAGATGTGACTGAAATACAGTTGCTATGAATATAAATTCAGAAGACTAATCTAACCTGAGGATGTGACTGCATCATCATGGATCTTGTGTCATGACCATATGCAGAGCAATAGATGGGTTTTTACGAATTTCTACACACTCAAAAAGGGATTTATCATTTAATGCGGTAGTTGGACCAACAGCTCAATTTCATTTTGGTACCTATTTTACAGCAAACTAATTTTGAGAAAAAGGGATCCAGCACAACTCCATCAATTTTTACTTAGTTTTACACTTTGCTGCTGTTGTGAGTAGTGGTATTTGCATCTTTTTAAAGACAAAAGTCAGTCTGAAAGACTTGTAGATGGTCCAGATTCTAGCTAATGTGGAAAATTAGAAGACTCAAAACTAACATGCAGACTCTGGAGTACCTGCAGGACTGGTATGTTACCAGCTTTCTACCAGACAATACTCTTATCAGATGGGAAAATACTTTCCTTAAATAATGCAGCTTCATTCAAGAAGCTTTCCTTTCCTTCTTTCTCCTGGCAAGTCAATGCATTCCGCAGGAGTACCAAGACATTGCTTTCTCTAGTCATTGCTGTTATTTCTCAGGTACAATAAACATACCAGCGTGCTGTTTCTTCTTCCTGCCCACTGCTGCTCCAATGACTTGAACCAACTCTTCCTCTGAGGCACCCGACCGTAGGTGATCTCTCAAGGACACTTCTGAATTCCCAAAAAGGCACACCTACAGCCAACCCAAGCAAAGAAAGAGGAGAAATGAGAAAAATAAATAGCTTCTACAAGTATTTCATGCTAAACTCAGAGTAAAGAGGTTTGAACAGGCCCATTCTACTGAAGAAAAAGAAGACTTACAGAGATTTTTTTCTTTCTCTCTCTTTATGTAAGCACATAGACAGCCTGGGATGTTTACGTAATACAAGCTCACTGGGCCTTCAAGGCTGCCTCAGTCATCTGACATTAGACAGCAGCACACCTGTTGTCAATATCAGGTGACAATGTGCAAATGCCAGTTTTTAATTGAAAACTTTAATTTTCCCCCAGAAACTGCCAGCTTCAACGTGGCAAGAAATAGTTATTCCCCTTGCCTTTCCTACAGCCGCTCCACAAATGTAATGGCTGCTTTTGAATGAGATGAGTTGGAAGAAGATGTTTGGTGAAACACAACAGGATCCTTGTGGAACACAAAAGCCAGCCCTCACAGCTGCTGGGATCCTTTTTTTAGGGGGAAATCATCTGATTGTCACATGTTTAATATGATATTGAATCAAAGATTAAAATAAATGTTTATATTTACTGGCCTTGCAACCATGTTTTACAAGTGAAGTTAACTATGGTAGCAAAACAGAGAAACCAAAAAAAAGTGATGTAACATCTCCCTAACAGCCCAACAAGCTTGAACAAGAATACATACAGGATTACCAGCTAACTCCTGTTTATAATTAAGTATCTTTCCATCCTACTTTACATCCCAGCTACTTTGGAGGGAAGAATTTCAACATTACTTTCGCCCCATGAAAGCAAAGAGAATCCTGTTTCACTACCAACTTTTAGGTTCCCATCTGCTGTTATCCTCAGCCGACTGCAGGATCCGCAGAAGTGCTCTGACATGGAGGTGATAAAGCTGATTTGGCCCTGGAAATGTGGCACTTTATAACTCTACAGAAATACAGAGGAGGAAAAAAAAAAAAATTCAAACATCTACTCCTCATTTTTAATGCTGCACTTGTCCAAAGACCAGAAGATGTTCTAACACAGATTTTCTTATATTCTAAGGTTACAGCAGAATAAGAAAAAAAGCAAAGTCAGCTTTGTCAGGGGTTCCTGTTTATTCTGCCTTTTCCTGGAAATTCACAAGCTTGTTAAATGTTTGCTCTTGTACTTATCAAATGACTGGTGATGCCAGTACTCAGGCAACCACAAGCCATAGTTTCATGTAGGCTAGAAACTCCCCATGTGACACTACACACTCTAAAGCAGTACTGTTATTTCACTGAACTGTTCCATCAGGCTTGTTGATGTGTAGACAGACAGTTTCAAAAATTGTAAATGCAGGATACAGGCCTCACATTCTTTATATCTGACTGAGGCATGCAATAAACACATTGTATTTCTAAACGTAAAGACTGTGATGAGTCAAATCACATGCAGGCAGCTTGACCAAAATCCTACAGTTACCACACTGAGTATTTTTATTTTGCTTGTCAAATATAAATGCTAAATTTGGGAGAATTTGGGGATTAAGGGCAGAAAAAGAATGGGGACACATTTCACATGATCTTTGTCTAACCCCCACCTTGGCTGTGCTGGAAGTTTCACAGGACAATTTCTCCAATTCAGGCCATTGCTGTTTAATTGTATCAAGCATCTCTTTGTAGCTCACCATTTTCTTGAAGTTCCATTTATTGCCTAGAATTAACAAAACCAGCGTAACTTTAAACTGTGTTATATATATTTTTAGTTAGCAGAGAACCACATTTACATTCTCCACAAATCTCAGTTTTCCCTGTAGGTGTCCCAACCCCCACTAATCCTGCCACCAATCCTTCTCCAGTTTATCCCAGGAAGACAGGTAAGCTGCAAAAGATACAACATAAAACTTAGAGCAATTCCTAATTCCCCAAAAGAGCTCACCAGAACTTCAAGAGACAAGTCAACAGGGTGAATAACAACCACCAACTAGATTCACCTGTGTCCAAGGCACACTGCCTGCCATGAAGAATCTCAAAGCAGGACTGCTTACCATCAAAGGGCATGTATTCTATGAACCGCACATCAAGGGGCAGATCCTTTGTGAAATCCACAAAACCCAGAAGTTCATCTTCATTGAAGCCTCGGATCACCACACAGTTTACCTGCAGGAAAAGCAAACACCTGAAATTAGTGAGCAGAGTATGACTTTATTCCCTCTTAACACAAGGTTTCACAGTCCTTCTAGAAGGCAACATAGAAAGAACTTTTGGAGGTTTTTTTGCAAGCAAAAATGATGAAAGAATTCGGCAGGATTGCAATGATATAGATGATCATTTCTGCCAAGCTTGCCTTTAAGTTTTTGCATCCAACAACATTAAAGTTTTTAGTTCTCCATTTAGCAAGGTGACTAACAAGAGCTAGGCAACAAAGGCATCATCTTACTCATCTAGTGTATGGCAGTATTTACTGTCTAAAATGACAATTTCACTGTCCATTCTTATGTTGTACAGCTTCTGCAAAAGCACTGGCAGAGGACCTTCTATAGCACTATTTATGGCATAGGCAAATTCCCCAGATCCAGAAGTGTTCACAGTGCACTCCATAACCATAGGCTCCAGCACTGGTTCTGCCTTCCTCCAAAACAGATTGAAACTGAGTTTTCTGCATATTCCTCATACACAATATTTACACTGGAGCCTCGGGTCCTCTTTGCTTTATCTGTAGGAAAAGATAGCTATGCAGCCGCTGAAACACTCCCTGGTGGTAAGGCAGACTTGTATGTCTGAGCATCATGCATCACGATTCTTAAGATCTTTCAGGAAAGCCTAAAACCTAGTTTAACTTCAATTGTTTTTCATAGCTCTATAGCCTAAATCACTCACACATAAGAGATCTTCCCAAATACTGGAAAAACTGAAGCGAACCACAGCTGCAGAACCTCAAACAGCTGAGTCATGGTGAAGTTTCATGTTATTGGTTTACCTGCACCCCAAAGAAAGACTCCCTTTCCTTCTCCCTGACACTGGCACTCATCAAAATCTGCTCTAAGCAGCTAAGGAGATAAGCCAAGAGAAAATTGATGTCTTTTCTGCAGGGTAGTTTTCTACCTGTTAACTAACTCCCCTGGCCAAGTTCACAGCTGGGTCAGACAAGCGCCCTCAGCTATGCAATGAGATTATATGGATTTCTCCCATTGCCTCTGAACACAATCTTCAATCTACTACAGTTCTTTTCAGTTTTACTAAAAATTATTTATGGGAGAGAATAATAAATTTCTCATCAGGTGAACTGCGTCTTTTAATCACAACTATGGTAAAACACAACAGTTTCAGAGTAAATGAACACTGGCTTTACCTTAACAGGACGGTAGCCAAGTTCAGTGGCTTTGTGGATTCCTTCCATTACCTTGTGAAAGCCTAAGATATAAAAAGAATAAAAATTTATTTCTCCTGTTTAAACACAGAATGCAAAAGGAGGTTATTTATTAAGTACAAGACAAAAAAATAAACAAACCCCAATCTGATTCAGCAAACAGGGCTGCAAGTAAGAAGAGCTGCAAGTAAAGAGGCTTAAACTACACCAGTACCCCCCCTCAAAATGCCAAACTTCACCCTACCATTTAGTGTGGCCTACACTTGTCAGCTCCTCCCAGGTACAGAGAGATAGATAGTTAATTTAGGGCAAGTATCTTTCCCCATACATGTTCCTCTTAAATTTGGAAGAAAAATAAAGTCACAATGCAATTCTGGAATTCCAAAAACCTTTAGGAAAGCATCTTAATCATCTCATTCAAACCACACCTTCTGTCAATTTGATATCTTTCATCAAGATATCAGTTTTAGATTTGACATATTATTCCTTCTCTGTCATACTCATCAGCTGGCAGAGAAACAATGTGATAGCAACAGGAATGAATGAGACAGCAAGTTACCGAGCTCTGGGTATGCATTTCTGGTGAGTGGGTGTGCTCAAATACTATCACCATGTTTGTGAATGAGTCTCCTATACTGCCAGGTACTAGACTTAAGCTCCCATCCTGTTCTGCACACTAAACTCAGGTATGAGAAACCAAACACTGTATGAGACTGAGCTCCTTCTTCCAAAGCTGTAGTCTTCAACAGCAAATACTTTACACATGCTAGCAGAAGGGCAGTATTTTCCAAAAGTCCATAGGCACTTTACCAGGAATAAGAAAGAATTCAATCATATTCTGTGCATACTTAATATTGGATGTGTTCAAAATCAGAAACTAAAGGAAAGACACAAAAATTTCACTTAACTGCCTTCTGCCTGGTAAAGGCATTATTACACATGGACAGCAGAAAGCAGAAGAAACAGCTTTATGAGCCAGTCATGATACTAGTCCTAGCTGCAAAAGGAGAAGTGAAGAGCAAGGAGAAGACAGTGAAATAACTCTTGCAAGCAACTGTTTGAAATTATGACTTGTCACCCTTCTCCTTCACCACCTACTTGTTTTGCATGTGTCCAGGAAGTCTGCAGTATATTTCAGCAAGTTTGCAGGCTGAACGTGGCAAAAGAGATAATGATACACTGCTGCAGGCACATCCTAGAGCCACAAATGGAATCAAAAAGCTCTGCAATAGCTTAGAAAACCTGTTGTGTGACTTCAGGATTGCAAAAAGGTGAAACTTAACAAAAAAGGCCAGGAAGCAACTACTAGCAAGCAAAAGATCAAAACCTCCACATGTTTGAATAGAATCAAAGTCATTTAGGTTGGAAAAGACCTTTAAAATCATTGAGTCCAACTGTTAACCCAAAACACTCACGTGGCTGGGCTCAGCTAGCTGTGAAGGTATGGAACAGGATTACAGCTTGCAATGCATCTAACTCAAGTGTTGTTCCCAGTCCTGCCTCTTACTTCCTGCCACGCTAGCACAAGAGTGTGGTTTAGAACATCTATCAAAAATCTCTACAAACAAAGTAAGCTGTTCTGATTAACAACTATGAGTTATTTCTACTAAAGGAATTTTGGGGCAGGGGTATATTTAAAATAAAGATTTGTTACAGTAAAAAAAAATGGAAATCTGTAGCTGCATTTCCTATTTTGACATTAATAGTCTTCTGTTCTTTTTTTATGGAAAGCTGTTAGGAGTTTACTGTCATATTTATTGAAACACCCTCTCTAGATCAAAGTCCTTGTGTGGTAATGGAATAACAAAAAGAATAAACACAATGTTTCAAAACATTAGAGCAGAAATTAATATTAGATGTCATTGTGTCAGCAAGTATGGTCAAAGGTCAGAATTTCTTTAAGTTTTTGTTTGATATTTAAAACTGACAACTTCTTTTCCACCCAATGAAATATTTAAATACTTGCATCAGTTTAGGTTTCTTCTGGAATCATAACTTTATCCAACTTTAAAGCACAGATAACCTTAGACACATCCAGATCAACCCTATGTGGGACACCTCCCAGCATTCAATACTTACAAGAAGAAAGCCAATGTTTAATGATTTAATTACAGTACAATATTATCTGATTTTCCTTGTAGTGAACAAAAAAGAAGAAACAGGCTGTGAAAACAAGCTAGACTGGCTACCTGCAAGAAAGTACTTTTACTTTGTTCATCCCTTAGAACGTGGTAGAAAGATGGCGAGAAGTAGAAATACTATGGTACTCTAATTGCTTTCATACATCAGTGAAAGCACTGATCACCTCATAGTCAGTCCCTCTATCCCAATCATTTGGGAATAAAAGCAGATGTACTGCAGGTTACCTGCATCAAAGATACAGAATTCCTGCCTTCTGGAAACTCATTCTAGGGTTTTAGGAGAGGAGCAGAAAAATTCATTCCAAGTTTCTTGAGCTCCTGGTTAGCTCCACAATCAGATGCCACCTTTACTTTCCACAGAATTTACCAGCCTGTGGGACTCTAAGATCAAGAATCCTTCTCACCTTAATAGAGCTATATCTTGTCACCTCTGGAACTGCCACAGTAGACAGGATAGCACAGTAGGGCAGGCACTTTATTCTCTGCTCATTCCATACTTGGAAATCTCCTATTAAATGAAAAACCCTCAAACACAGTAAAAAAAATACATTTATATAATTTCAGCCCTTAATAAAAGAAAAATCCCAACTCAGCATTATTATTTTTAACTTGTAAAAAAACCAAAAAAACCTATGATTTGGAGACTTTATTCTCCTCCTCAAAAATACTGAATAATAGAATCTTCTCTGTTCATTCTCTATGCTATTCAGCTGAGCAATTTCTTTCTTTGTGGTAAAAACTTTTTTTTCTTTTCTTCAAAGGGGGAAGAGGGGAAGAGAGCGTTTATATAAATGAAAATTACCCCCATCCCCCCAAAACTTTCAGCTTACTTTTAAGCAGCACATTCCTAACAGCTTCCAATCAGATATGATGAGCTGTGGCCATAAAATTCAGGAAGCTGAAGGATCAGGTTTGTCCCTTAAGTAGCAAAGGAAGGGCTTTTTTCCAGTGAATGTCACAATCCAGGTAATATTCAAATGCAGAGAACAGTAGGAAAGAGCACAGTCCACACCTGCTTGTGATTACGTACTCTCTGGAAGCCAACTGTGCACAACGAGATTAATGCAATAGCCTACACTGGAATGATAATGCTTCAGTCAGATTTATGAAAGGAAGAGATTCTGGCACCATGATGTAAAAATCTGAAGAAGTGCTCTTAGTGAGACTGTAGACAAGGACACCTTTCTGCACCTGCCAGCAGAACTTGATCGCAGAGTGATTCAAACGTTGAAATTACTTCTCACAGCACCCCAGATTTCTACAGCCCTTTCTCTACATTTATCTTACGTTGTTGCACCATCTAGTGGCTACGCAAAGGTTTTGTCTGAACTAGAAGTTCACAGACTGCCAAAGTTACATTACTGTACAGAAATAGATTGACACAAGATCAAATCAGCTTTAGGTTGGAAGGAAGCCCAACCGCGAAGCTGAACTTCATGATGAGCTTTATGATTCATTTAGACAAGAATCTGTAACACTGGGCACACCCAAGCATTTTTGAGACTTTGCTTGGAATTACTACTCAATTGGACGGAAGTTACAAAGCCAATAGCCCTCCTCAAGTGACCTCAGGTATGGTTTATGTTTATTCCTATTAGAAAGTAATGGAAGTAGGGAACATCACTAATCGAAAGGGAGACCACTGCTAGCATGCCCAAATACAGCTTCCAGAAACTGCCACTATCTGTGGTAAGTTCTGTTCTTGCAGCATCGTAGTTCCTGGCTGCTATAGCAGGAACATCTGGTTTTTTAACAGTATTAAATAGCAGCAGCACATGAGACCAACACAAGATTTGGAAAGCCCTCTTGATGTCCATGACTAACCAGTAATCAGCCATTTACTGTTAACTGTAGTCACAGTTCCACCGACTGTGCTGAGTTGAGCATCTTCTACTCTACCAGCTTCAAATAAAGGCTCTCTACCTGCCTAAATATTGTAGAAAGAAGGAAAAAGAGTCACTATCAACTAAGCTAGTATAGACTACATTTTCCAGCCTTGGAAGGATAGCAGTTCACTCCCCTACCAAAGTAACCAAGTTGAACAACATGCCAAACAAATTTTGACACTACTGCAAGTATGAACACAGTTGCATTAGAAGCCAAGCTTGTACCTTTTCTCCGGACAATGAACTCAAATTTAGCTGGGACCAAGGTATCCAGGCTAATGTTAATGGCATTCAGTCCTGCCTCCTTCAGTCGGGGCAGCAATCTGGTTAAGTTCATCCCGTTGGTTGTGACAGCAATGGTTTTCAGACCTTCTAACTTGCGCAGCTGACCTAGAGGAAAATAAAGTAAATGTAACACTTTAAAAGAAGTAATTCAACTATAAGTTATGCAGAAAACCCAAAAGGAGATTTGTGAAACAAACAAGAAAAATATCATTGAGGGTGTGAGGAAAACATGGAGACTTTGGTGCTTCAGCCTCCTTTCAGTTGTATTGGTTTAAGAGATCCATTTTAGCATAAATCCATTTCAGAAGGTATGAAAGACAGTAGGTTTTTGCAAGCAAAATCGGTTATAAAAACCACTGAATATGCATGCTGATTCTGTTCTCCATTTCTTAGAGTAAATAGCTATTTTACTGCTGGAAGAAAGCCTCTGATTTTGTTTATCTTTTCCTCAATCTAGCTTTGCAAACTGAATTCTGTATTTTGCAATAATAATTAGCAGCAACCCACACCTTTTACATCTAACACCTGAACTTTTATCCTACTATACTTTACCAATAATCAGTTCTAACCCAGAGGTAGCTACCAGCAGTTGTGACTCTGAGCTGCTGAAAGAAATACCACATATACTCCTAACTAAACAGAAAAAGGTCAACATACTGGACCATTACAGAGAATCCAAGGCAACAGCTTCCAAGGGACAAAACACTTGCACTTGACAACTGACATATTTCCATTACCCACAGTAATAGCCCAGCCAACTGAAGTGTGCTTACGCAAGACACTAAAAAATGGCTAATGAAAGAAAAACCACATAAGAAACAGTTAATATCATATGATTAACATTTAGAAAATAGCTGCCTTCTCATAAGCCAAATGCAGAAACCCTCAGCATACCAGTTCTCCAGAGGGCATGTTTTCTAACCTTCAGTTATCAGTACAATAACAAATAGGAGAAAATCCTCACAAACCACTTGCAGAAACAGAGCTGCGGCAAAGTAATTTGCTTATTTTCCCTTTCTCCCTTCTCTCATAGCCTCCACCCTAATTAGTTGAGAAAAATTTGAAGAACCCTTACTCTTGAGGCAGCTTTAATTACAGCACAAATATTTCCTAGTCCCTTCTTTTCTCCCTATTCTACCTCTATTTGTTCATGTTGATAAGAGCTTTACTTCTGCTTTATCTCATTTCCCAGCTATTCTCAAAATATTCACCCTAAGATGGGCAAAAAACTCTAGAATGGGACAAGCTGGGTCACACCAAAGATGCTGAAATTTACAGCAGCTTCATTTTGCAACATGATTAAGAGCCCTGTGAAGACATTTGGAACCTGAAGTTGTAATAGAAGAGCAATAGCCTCTTAGAGGATGAGTGCTACTGCCACAAGTTTGCCAAAGATTATTTAACACCAGCTACCACTAGCAACCTACTCTTTGTGAGAGCACAAGATACACATTGAGGTCAGAGGGTAGGTAGCATAGAACACCACTGCTTTTATTTACAGCCTCAGAATACACAAAATGCTTAACTTCCTAACAACAGAGGTTTCGTTACTAGAAATACAAAATGCATAAAGGTATTGAGTAAAACCAAAGTCATGCTGCAGCCTAAAATGGGAAAAGTAAAAAAAGTAGCACTAAAATGGGAAAAATAAAAAACCTGTAATTGATCAGGTCAGTTACTGCAGGCAGCAGCTGTTATCAATGTACCTTATTCCTCATCAGACAGGATGCGGCACTAGAAATACATTAATATGTGGAAACGCCTGTAATAACAAATTGGATAGAAGCTTACTGTGAGAAATTAGAGATAAAAGCTTAACACTAACATCAACAAGTAAAAGGACCAGTTAGTACATTCTGCCTCATTTGTGCAAGCTAACAAGTGGAACATTTGCAGTTGCTTGGTTTCTTGATTGTTGACCTCCAAGTTCAAAAGAGATTAGAGAGATTTCATAACTTTGTAACTCACCTTGTACCTGTATTAATTCTGTTTGCTGACCAGTGGTCACAGCTTTAGCAACAATCAGCACAAGCAAAGACAACCAATAAAACTGTCGAGCAGAAAAGGAAACAGAACAGATGCTGTAATTCACCAGCATGAGGCTAAAAGCTTCTATCAGGCTCAAGCAATCAAGTAAATCCTTTAACATTTACTTTTTTCATTTATGATCAGGAGCATCTTCTTAAACAGACAAGCTTCTTACATGTTCCCCTCCAATCATTTTCTCAATTGCATTTCTCCTGATCAAATACAGATAAAGTATGTGTATCTCCTAATATGTTAACAAGTCTATCCTACATCATTTCACTCTTGAAATGTGTATGTTGCTACAAACAGTCATCTAACCAACCATCCCCTACCCCACTGAAAATTATTTTATCAGTGGAGAGGTGTATTTCTCACACTATCAATAATAAACAGCCATCAGTTTATATCCAGTGATAACTTAAACTTTGAGTGTTCAAAGGAGGTGGATTCTATATTCCACTATCAGTTGCTTCAGAAAAGTCTCAAACATGTTCTCAGCAGTCACCAGGACATGGTTTAGCTTTCAGTGAGTGTTAGTCGCTGAGTCATAGTTTATGTATGTGCATGTATTAAAAGATTTGAAATAATCTAAAGAACTGTAGCAGGTCTCTGAATAACATGGTCTTCTACAGTAGCTTCAAATCATTTTTGTTCATTGAAACAACAACAAAGTTTTCACTTGCGGATTACAAAAATACAGTAATGGTAATCCAGCATTAATATTTTTGAGCTTTATTGGTATTTCATAAACCACTTATGGTTAAGAGAAATGTTTGCTGAAAACAAACCTAACTTAAATCTCAACCCTATTCAGCACCCGAAATATTGCAGCCAGCTTCTATAAATCATCTAGAAATCTAGATTAACTCTATGCCAGCCTGAGTCAGTACATAATGCTAAAGATGGCTTCAATATAGATGCCTAACTCAAATTCTGCAGAAGACATTTTTGGGCTTGTTTTCCTTCAGTGAGTTTTCCCATAGTTGCTACACGGGATCTATTTAGTTTTAAGACTTTAATCTTGGTCCCAAGCTTATGCATCATAGTGTAACACCAAGGTCTGAGAAGATATAAAGTGTCTATAGACTTAATCTGGCAATTTTCAATATGCCTTTTCAAAAAACAGCCAGGCTAATACAAATTCATGACAGAATGAACTAATGCAACAGCACAATCATCTTAACATCCATTATTTTTTCCCCAAGATCACTGCTCTCTTGTCATCCATTAAAGTTATCACTATGAATCTTACAAAGGTCAACTGTGAACAAGAGCACAAAGTAATGAAAGCCCAGTGGTTCAAAAAGATCCATCTCCCGCTTTCAGCCTGTCATGGTTTAAACCCAGTCAGCCATAAATAACAGTCTCTCTCTCACTCCCCACTTTCTTTCCCTCCCCTGGCTCCTGGAGGGATGGGAAGGAGAACAGAAAGAACGTAACTCCCACGGGCTGAGATAAGAACAGTTTAGTAACTAAGGTATAACACAAATCACTACTGCTACCACCAATAATAATGATGAAAAGGATATAACAAGGGGAGAGAATACAACCGCTCACGCGCCAACTGATACCCAGCCTGACCCAGCAGTGAACTAGCCCTTCCGGGTAACTGCCCCCAGTTCTACATCCTGGGCATGACGTGCTGTGCTGTGGAATACCTCTTTGACTAGTTTGAGTCAGGTTTCCTGTCTCTGCTTCTTCCTGACTTCCCCTCCTCCCCGGCAGAGCATGAGGCTCAGAAAGTCCCTCGTCAGACTAAACATTACTAAGCCACACCTGAAAACATCAGTGTTATCAGTGCTGTTCCCAAGCCGAAAGTCAAAACCACAGCACTGCACCAGCTACTAAGGAGAAAAAATGACTGCTATGGCTGAACCCAGGACAGCATGCACTAAAGCATTTTTTTTTCCAGCTTTGGGAGTTTTAGCGTGCGTGCACTTAATTAAAGGTATCTCAGTAAGTAGCTGATTTCTGTTTCAAGTATTTAGAGCATCTGCAGTTTTTATATCTTCTGGAAAGATCACAAGATCAAATTGCATTTAATATGTATCCAAAATGTGTATTCAAACCCTAGATACTTATATCTTTAAAATTATTTATACATCTTCCGTATATTGAAATTTCATCAGGATGACATGACTCAAACCACTATCATTTAGTCTTACATATTAAAGACCTGCCTATTTTACCTTAACTCTTTTTTTTACTTCCTTATGCAGTCATGTTTAAAAAGGTTCCTTTTTGTTTAAAAAGGTTCCATGTTTTTCAATGATCTTTTTAATCTTGTCAGTTTGTGTATATTCTCTACCATACTTTCTGCATTGCTGAGAGCCTAAGATAATTTTTCCTCAGAGAACATTCCTAAAGCATTCTTTATTATAGGGCGATGTTGAAGAGCTGACTTACTTCCTTTCTATGCGTGCATTTGTGTGTGTGTATATATATATGCACACACTGTCTACTTCCACACTATGTTCCACGTGCTACATTTTCATGAAATTTCCTATCAAGACACTAATAAATGCAATTTTCTGTATGTTTGTGCTTTTATCAGTGGCTCACCTCATGGTGAGTTTCTGATGGGAAGAACCAGAATTTAACAAAATGCAAAAATGAATCCAAAACATAGCACTGGGTGTCTTAATCTTTACATGTAGTAGGACATGTCTCAAGACTGAACTAATAACTCTGTATCCCAGATATTTCCTTTGGAGAAATATATAAAATGATGTCTGTTTATGCTGTAGTCAAACATCATAAACCTCTCTGCTCTGTAGCCTTACTGCTTTGTACAATGAAAATCTGTTAGAGGATATGATTTAAATCAAGGCTATGATATTTTGCTCTGTGTAGAATTAAAAGAGAAGCACCTCGAGTGGTGCTCAGAATTGGAGCAACAAGTAAGATTTGAGAGTCGACGATGACCTCATAGGTGAAATCTCTGTGAGTGCTGAGTATCTGTCTTATGTGCAAATAGTTCTCGTGTACCAACAATATATGTGGGGTGTCTGTAATGGAACTTGTGGAAGAACTGCACAGTAAAACCAGTACAGCATTGTTAGCTAGTACACTGTGTTTCATGTCCAGGACAGAATTTGTGTGAATCACTGAAGGGGAGGAGCAGGCTTCATATGTGCTAAAGCATGAGATTCATCTTGTAAACTGTGAATTGGACTGGAATTGAAAACTGGGTAACACAACTGAACAGATACAGTCACAGTCCTTGCTATAATTGGTTTAACTTTCTTCTTAAAATAGATTAGTGCATAATTTGTTTTCTGTATGCAAAAGTCACTTTTGATCAGGCATTTTATTCTGGTTTTGGCAAAGATGCTTGCAGTTGTTTAGCCAGCAACTGAAAAACTCTTAAACATTGGCAGTTTTCCAAAAGTCTGCTGTAATTATTTGCCATTTAATGTTGTAAATCTCGGTGTTTGCCACCTACTTTTTTTCATCCCCTCTACAAATGAAAAGCTACAAACTTTTCCAGAGGAAAAGTAAATTCTGTACATATTTGAAACCATATGAATTTATGAAACAATAACAATTTTGTTCATGATAATAAATCTTTTTCTAGACTGAAAAATATAATTACTGATATATATGTATGTGAGGAACCAGCATAATACTCGTGTAATTTTACTTTGTATATTCATCACCTCTCCTAATTAGATACTCAAATAACTCAAATAACTCTTAACAGCATATTGTGTAAAAATACTCTATTCTCTGTCCTTTAACTTAATAAAAACTGCAAAGGGCTACTATATTAGAAGAAAAAGGGAATATGCATTCAGCGGTGAAACATTAACTTAATATTTATAAAAACCAGCATGTGTAATTTGTGAACACTTTAGAATTTGGGTTTGTTAATTAAATGTTTAATGTCTCGGTATTTGGAATATATTATGTAGAAATGAAAAAACTATTCATTAAAGCCCTACTCTTCTGCAACCATACACGGTAGTCAAAAAAGTAAAGGTTTAAGGGTTTGTTTGTGTTCTGAAGTTACTGATGATTGATACATCTTGAAACAGATGATTAGGGAGTCCATCTTAGCAATTACATTTTGAAAAGTAAATATTTTTATTCAGCCAAATGTTGGTTTTCTAGGTTATATGTGAATAATACTAATTTGTTTCTGAGGTTGCTCAGAAGCAAGTCTCAAGAAGTTTCAAGTCTCTCCCATGAGAAGTAATCAGTTTGTTCCTGTGGCTGATATTTTAAGTCTATCTCATGAGCAGCTGTTAAAACATTGTTTCAGAAGTTGATCTCCATTTCAGTCACCAAAATGGTTAAGATATGGACTATGTTTAAGTATTTGCTGTTAAAGCTGTATTGTATAAGTTAAAACTTTTGTATTTTGGTTCATGCAAAGATGATGGTTCTTGCAATTTTCCTCACTTATATTAACTGCTAGGAATGCTTTTTTACATGAGCAGTATATCTTAAAGTAGGCACTTGCCTTAGTTTTTAAGCAAGAGAACTTAACAGAAGCTTCCGTAGTTGTTTGCATTTGTATTGATGATGCATGCATCTTAAAACCACGTACAAACCCACTAGGTGTATCCTGTAAAAGGTGGCTTCTGTGTCCTTTCATCAGTTTACGAAATTCTTATTTTATATACAAGTCATAAAGTAGTTTGACAAAATTGTCTTGTTCCTGTTTTGATACATTGACTTTGTATCATCTTGTCTGTGAAACTTGATGATGACTTCATATGTAACCTTACTAATGTCCTCTTAAAAATAGCAAGCTGTATGTCTTTCTGCTTATAGCTTCCCCTAACTAAATTAGCTAAGGACAGATCGTGATTAATCAGGTGTTATCTGAAGATACTGTGTTTTGATATAAATTCCCAAAATAAGTTCTGCAGAGCTAGTCTGCAATCAGAATGTTCATAACATTGGGGGAGAAAAAGCAAAATTGTCTGCAAGAGTAAGATGTGATAGGAACTTTACTCCAGCCTCTTCCATTTTCTGTTCAGGGAGAATAGGTGAGAAAGCTGACCTCATTCCACAGCAGAGTTTTTTTTTACTATATGTTACCTGTTGAATATTTGTTTTGTTGTTGTTTGGCTTTTCCCCCTGATGTTGAAAAGGTGTGTAGAAAACCAGACAGGTTTCCTTCCTCTCTTCTGTCATGAAAAAGCAGTGGAAGATTCAGCTGTATTCTAGATGCAGGAGTTGAATGTACATTAAGTTTGCCAATGATACTAAACTAGGAGAAGCTGTGGACTCTCTTGAGGGTAGAGAGGCCTTACAGGGAGATTCTGCACCTGAGACAGGATAATCCTGGTTAGATGGCCATGAGCTTTGTGGAGGTCCATAGCCATCACAAAGTGTCAATGCAGTTATTCATATAATGCCAGATGTTATCCAAGTTGCAGACAA
>JANHGB010063203.1:10062-21184 GCA_026283785.1 Coracopsis vasa | reverse complement strand
TGTTCTTTCACCTAGGATCTCAATTTTTTTCTCATACTGTCATGATATTTTGGCATATAAATTATTGCTCTTTAAAATGGATTAGCTGGATTTGATCCAAATCAATCTTCTCTTAGCTTCAACTTGGAAAAGGAAGCATGCTGGGTAGATCAGGAATTAGCAGTTTCAGAACTGAGCTCCTCCTTGAGCTATTCCAAAAGAAGAGCTAGACAGTTTGAACACCATCTAGTCAAAAGGTGTTGTCCTCTTCCAGGGACAGTAAATCTTTGTTACATACAGGAAAAAGTATGTAATCAATGCTCTTTAAGCAGTGTTTCATGATGTATCTTCCTCCAATTTTTCCTTTCTGAAACCTTGTCTAAATTATTGTACATGGCCTGACACTGCAGAATTGCAGTCACATATTCACACTCAAGTCACAGAAGATCTACTCTTCTGTCAGTTGGAAATGAACACTATTTGTCCACCTAAAGTGCTCTTAAAGTACAGATTCAGAGATAGATTTTGAGGATGCTGGGAGTACCATATGCGTAGCAAGTATGCAGTTGCCTGCACTAATGTGACTTTTGCAGGAAGGATGGGGAACGTTTGGTGTAAAATTTGGATAGGGTTTTTTTTTGCATTCTGAAGTTGAGCTTTCTTATTATTGGCACTGCAAATTATATCTGTAGGCATACTACAGACATACTAGTTCAAAATTCTTCACTTTTGTTTAGAACCATTAATTTAATAAGCCTTCGGGTCCAAATATGTTGTTTAGATATGTAGTCAAATGTTTCTTCACAGGAGGAAACATTTCAGCTATTTCAGTCAGATCTTTCTGGCCACTATGCATAATGGAAAGTGTACAACTGCAGTTGTAAACTGCAGGAAAACTACCAAAATAAGGACATACTGGGATACTCATCTCTGCTAAAAGAAAATAAGCAACAAGAAATTAGAAGGCAAAATGTTTACCCATGAGGTATATCATAAATTCTATCACCTCAAATCACAGGGTATGCACAATGGGTTTGTCATAAGGTGTGATGGGTCTGCAGTGTAAGTCTAAGCTGTGCCACACTGCCCAAAACTTATTAAAGAAAAAAAGACTAAGAAATAAACATCACAAGTTTATTACTGTCATGGGCCTAATTTACAAGGGGTAAAGTCAGAGGCACTATTGCATAACCGTTACAGAGCTTGTTTCCAGAACCGAGCTTCTCTAGATTAAAAGAAATTCATGAAAGTCTACCAGAAACTAGGATGAGCTATGAGCTTTCATGAGGCACCACTGCTGTTAGGAACAATTGTAGGAAAATGGCAAGAGCTGTCAAATGTGTTGATGGCACTGCTCAACATTTACAATAGACATCTACTGCTCACCATAATGGGCCTTGCCTTAGGGGTGGAATCTGTTGTGTGTCATTTTAGACATTTAAAAGATAGATGTTTATTTCAAAGCGAAGGTTGTTTGGACTCTTTGCAATGAGAAGTTCAAAGATAAGTTGGGATGAAATTCATCAAATCTAAACCAGACAGCAACTTTAAAATGAGGTAACTCATGATCTAGAAAAGGCTATTTATCTCTAGTAATTCTAAAGGGAGGTTGGACAGCTCTCTGGGATATATGTCTAGAATTGTCTTGACTAATCCTGGCCTGGATTATTAATTACTCATGCTAATTATGTGTGTGTGACTTTCTGATGAAAAAAGCCCCAGTTAGAGGTTTTCTTGTGTGTTTGATCTGTAACTCTAGCTTTGATCTCCTTGTGTCTCATAGTCAGGCAATAAATACTATAAAACCACCTTGTCGTCTATGAAACTTCTGATGTTACATTTTTTGGTAGTTCCATGGTCTGTAGCTAGCAAGCAGGCAATGAGAAGTAAGAAATAGAACAGTATTACCATACCACGTGTTCAGAAGTCATGGTTTTCATTCCAGTGATTGAATGACTGCTCCAGCTGGTTCATGTATGTTCTTCTGTTCACACCTTGGGTGCATACATTCAAGAGCTGCTGTTCATATATGTATGTATATATATATTTATTTTATCTCTGTACTATGTGTAGCACATAATCTGGTTCACATGGAACAAGCACTGGAGCTCATTCCTACCTCAGTTACCTCCAGTTTATTGTTTGTGTTACAGTGTTTTTTTCCCCCCCACTGTTTAAATGCATCACAACCCTTTAATTTTTTAATTTTCATTTGCTTTAGGTTCTTTTAAATGCTTTTGAGGACGTGTACTGTTTTATTCTGTTACTTTATAACTTTGGTCCTGGGTTTCCACACCTGCTTTTTTAATCTCATACTGTAGCTTCTGGCTTTGGTCCAGAAAGTGTGTCGTTATAATCTCCCCTGGCGTCAAGGGCTATGGTAGAGAATTTTTGGTTTCTAATGGACCTACCCAGATGTCTTTCCTGCCTGGAAGAAGAAAACATCACAATTAAATATCTTGCATTGGACTTAAACCTAGAGCTAAAAAGCAATGAAGAGGGGTTTCCCCAGCTGCATGATAGGTTTGTGTAAAAAGGGTTGCACATTTCGTGTCTCCGGCACTCTAGAATCAGCTATAAAGAAAAATAAACCTAATTAAAAACACCCTTGGTTCCAGGGTTGCTCTCTGGCACAGATTCCTTGAGATGCAGAAAGCTGTGCTCTTACCAGATAGGCTCAAAAAATAGACAAAATGCACCTTCAAGAGAAACTTGTCAGCATCAGAACTGCCAATGTGTGTTTCTGTGTTGGTAGGACACAATCCTTTGGAGGACCATTCGCCTCCAACAGCAATGTCAGGTGGGCCCTAGTCTCCTCAAAAAAAATTCCACTACGCTGAATTTCTTGCAATGTAAATTGGAGATTGGGATCCCCCACTTTCCTGAAGGCCAGCAAGCAAGACTTGGGTTTTTTTCATTGCTCAATGTCTGAGTAGCTGGCAGGGCAGCTGCCTGGAGCAGCAGTCACGGTTTTGTGTGTGTGTCACTTTCGGTGCTTTAGGAGCAATGCTGTACTTGGCAGGGTCCATGCTTCAGTTTTTGTTCACATCGTGGCTCTGTGAACCACTATGGCCCTTCTGGCAGTACTCACTGTGGTCCTGGGTGGCGCCGTTCACAGAAGGATTGTACATACCTGTATTCAAAGGAGAATGGCAGAATACTTGCTTGTACCTCTTCAACTTTTAAATATGCCATTAGTTTGTACTTCTGCAACCTTTTCACCTGTTACAGTTCCACTGTTGAAGAGTTTGATATCACCTCTGAATTCTCTGGCTGAAAGGACCCCTCTCTGCCCTTTTCCTCACTGCATGAAGAGGGTGGCTCACAGTGTACCCTCTGCATCTGCTGTTAGGTTAGACATTCTCCACGTATGAGAACATACTGTGCCTGTGAATTACATATAGCATCACATCTCAGAGGAACAGTTAAAGGTCAGCAGCATCTCTTTCTACTTTGGCACTTATCTTTACTTTTATAGTCCCATCCTGATGCTTCCTGGACAGGAGCCTTTGTGGGTTATGGACTTGGCAGCCTGAGTTGTCATTTCCCTTGTAAAATTTCATAATTAGAGTAGGTGTTGAGGGGTGGGTACGTGATGTTTAGAGGAGAAATTTGGCCATCTGTGGATGATAGTAATCCAAACAGCTACCTATGGTTCATTTTACTTAATTTCAGAAAATAAAATCTCCATCTTGTGTGTCACCAGATATTTCACAGAAATGGATAAAGAATAATTTAACTAACAAGCACTGTCAGCCCAGCTGAATTGTGAAACACTGAACCTGTGAGAAGTAGTGCTTCATAACATTGTGCTATTGCACATTGTGTCTGTGCCTGTGCGTGCACACGTATTTTAAATTGCCTAACAGTACATATATATAGCAAATATTTGCTTGCAGGACTAATATGGTAGTATTCACTCCCCATACTTCCTATCTGAGAGTGAGCTATTTGCAACCTTTGCTAAACATAACATCATTTTAGGGAAGGAATGTACAGGACATTTGGGTTTCCATCTCATGATATAGTTTGACCCTTTTATGGAACATTTTTCATATATAGCACAATTTCTAAAATCCCAGTTGTTTCCTATTTACTCTCTTGCAGAAGTTTGTTATGTACATATGTTTTTTTGATTCAGATGGAATGATAAGGGCCAGTTTAAATAGTTTTTGGGGTGTTTTTTGTAATTTCCTTGCTAATGGAAATTATCTCCTTTAAGGGATTTTGTGGCCAACAGCAGTGTCACCTTTGTTTAGTATGTTTGGAGGCTTGCTCCTTGTTCGAATGCCTAGAAGGCCTCAACGCAGAAAAAATGTTGCCTAATCTTTAACAGAACTCAGAAGTCTTGCTGAGAAGTTGAAACAGGATTAGAAGTCTCAATATCTGATCCTTTGAGGACAGCTGCTTCAAAGCAACTACGCAAAGCTGGGAAAGGAGAGTGAATGAGCAAGCTTCAACTCTTTGAAATATTCACTGTTCAGTGAATTTGGAGAGGAAGGGAGAACATGACCAAGCCTTCCCTCTCCTGAAAGTTGATAGCAACCTCTTGTTTTATTAATAGGAAAAAGATTATGTTATTACTTTGACATTTCTTTGTTTGACAGAAGCTGAAGACAGTGATCTAAATATTATACCTTATACACGCACACATGAAAGCGGTAGCAAAAGGCTGTAAAAGCTCCATTTATTCTTAAATATTGACAGTTTCTTTTCTGAAATACTTCAATTCCCTGTAAAATACATTCAGCACTTGGATCAACAGCCATCATGTATTGAACATGAAGCGTTAAGAATCATTCTTGTACAAGGTTGCACTATCGCCCAATAACCTGGCAGTATTTTGTCACAATTTCAAAGTAGTTGTAGAGCCTGAGCTTTTGTTTTGGCTCTGTGCATCAGATACAGGTCTGGTGAAAATCCAGACTTGGCAGGAAACTAGTTCCCTTGTCACACAGTGTGTACCAGCTCCTGAGCCTGAATTTCTTTACACAGACCCCAGTTTCTTCTTCTGTCCCGGTAATGATTTTTTTTTAATGCAGGCATCAGGTTTTACTTTGTAAACTTGAATATTTTCATGTTAGATTTCACTATGCTCCTCTTCTGAAAACATCTTATAGGTTCACCTGTTTCATTTCTCATTTTGCTATTAGAGTAAACTATAGCTACATAAAAATGGGTGGGCTTGACTGTCTCCAGGTGACCATTTTCTCATCAAGACATCTTTTCAAAGGGATCCAGTCAGTGTTAACCATGCAGTGCTGTGTTTCTATGAGCTCTCAAAATGCAAAGGAAACTTTTTCAAACATATAAACCAAATATAATTTTGAATTTTTTATTTGGGGACTTCATTAAATTGCTGTATGGAGCCGGTAAAGCTCAGTGTGGATGAACAGCTCTTGCAAGCTCAGCCTGAGATATGAGGATCCCAGTAACCAGGGTTTTTAATTGCATTTAGTGTAAAGGTAATCAGAGCTTGGTAATAGATTTAGGAAAAAATAATTATTGGAAAGAAAACCCAGTCTTGAGTCAAAAGTTCATTGGTTTTGAGAGGATTGTAAAAATATTTCAGGGGAGGCCTTGAATTCTTGAGTGGATTGCTATTTATCTATGGTCATGCACATGCTAAATAATGATATTAAATAAATTACTCTCCTGTGGTGTTTTATAATAAAGAAAAGCCTTCCAGCTAGACAAACAATATTTTTCCAGCATTATGGAATAAAACAGGGAGAGGTGGCCTTGTGGCTTGACTATTTGAGGTTCATGACTGAACTGCAATTTCTGAAGCTGAGCCTAACTGTGATAAGTTATGACTTTTGCTATGCTCACTCATGCAAATTAAGACAACTTTGAACAACCTGTGCACATTAAATTTCATATTTGGTAAATCTTATGTTTTTCCTCTCATTTTGGATGTAACTACCAATGTTTAAAAAAAGCAAGTTATTTTGCCGTCTTTGAAGTAGCTGATGCATTAATAACTCTGCTACTTTGAAATTAAACAGGGTTTTGTCTGAAGTTTAAGCACGCTAAAGTGTTTTCTATCTTTCAATTTCACGTGAGTATTGGAAATGCCTTCACCTTTCCTGAAAATGAGTTTTGTTTAATGATTGCTGTTGTCTCTAAATGGGTCTTGACATTTTTGGTCAGTTTGTGGTGAAGCAATTATGATTGCTAATTGAATTTATAGGGGAATAACTTAGGACATGGAGCAAACAACACCACGTATTCATGGGCACTTTAGGGTTGAGAAGATCATCCAAAATATGGGATAGCAACCTTTGTATTTCTGCTTAGACATATCTCAATATATGACTAGTTTTAACATCTGTGATCCAAAGGCTTCATTACTTCCTCAAAGTAAAAGGGAAATATTCATTTTACATGTGCAAAGCTTGCAACAGAAATGCCTTAAGTGATGTTTGCCAAAGCAAAACATTGTTTTTGGTAGACTGGTCATTATCACTGACTGCTTAAGTACTACATTGTTGAGTGCAAACACTACAATAATAGATATGCTGTCAGAGCCTTGGGATTACTTGAGCTTTTTCACCACAGAATCAGAGAAATGGAAGAAAAGATGGCTTTGAGCAAGACCTGCAGGTCTCAGATGCTTGCAACAACAGTAGATGTTCATGCATACTAGGAGGATAGAAGTGTCCCAGTCTTTTCCCTCCCAGTCTCTCACTGACTACAGCTCAGAGCAGTGTAAAAAGTACCTTACTGTAACTCCTTTGGTGTGGATCATCACCAGACATGGTATTAAATAAGTTTCGGGCCAAATCAACCCTTTAATTTCATCAAAGAGTCTTCAAAACATACTAATTTCTGCTGAACTGTATTGATAGAAAAAACTAAGGAAAGAAGGGAGCCTACTAATTGCATAGCAGTTGAGGAGTGAGATGGCAAAGCTTTGGGAGAAGATGAAGTTAACAAGAGAAAATTGAGCAATGTTTTAGAGCTCTTGCTCACTAAGTTTAGATAGTCCTGTTCAATGCACATTTGTTACCAGGAAAGGAAACCAAACTAGGTTGTATTGAGACTGGCAAAAAAAAAAGTAGTATTTGAAAATACCATAACGATAATATCAGCCATATGGTATTGGAATTGCAAATCATAAAGCAATGTGATCAGCTCTGTTGGGGAGTTTCTAAGTGTCACAGATTGTAAAGTACTGATTCTTAGAAACTGCCAGAAAAGACCATGAAAAAGAAAGCAAATAGAATCCCTTTAAAATATGTCAAACAAATCAAGCAAGGACACAAATCAGGTGGCAGAAATTGCATTTATTTTTGTGAGCAAGCAAAAATGAAATTTTGTCATAAGCAAAATGATGCTTTGCCATCACTTAGCATCATTATTGCTGCACTAACCTTCCCTGAACAAACTCTGTCAATGTATTTCTGTTAATTTGACAGTCTCTGGTAGCATTCAGATCTCTCTTTGGATATGAATACATCCTGTGTTGAAATGAATAGAGCGTGTAAGCATGGTTTATATCTCATTTTAAAATAATTTTCTTCATCAGAAGATTAAAAAAAACTCCAAAACAACCCTATGGGAGTTTGAGCTCTTCACTACAGGTGACGGGGAATGGAATAAACACAAACAAAAATTGGCTGGCACCCTTGTAGCATGCTGTGACACGATGTCTGGTCCTGGGAGGGCCATATTAATTTGACTGTAGTGCCCTGTGAGAGGAACAGCATTGCACCAGGGTTTTACTCACCAGATTGTCTCCATGGAGAATCACATGAAGTGTGCCTTGCACTGTGGCACAGTGTATTTGTAACCTACCTGTGGATACTGGTGAACCCCCAAATACTTGGGAGTGAATGTGTGTGTCTAACAGATGTTTTGAAAATATCAGCCCTTTGAAAATATCGGGGCTATAGAACTGGACAAGTCATTGTGCTCCTAAGTAAGACATTACAATTAGTGTTTTTTTGTTTTCCATCTTATAATCATGGTCTTGATTAGGTTATTTATTAGATTAGATTCTTTAGATTTTTTTTAGATTCATTAGATTTCCACATTCCCGTGAAAATGAAGTTAGGATGTGCACAGAATTGCTGCCATTCATTTTGTATTCTTTCCGGTGTACTTTTCATCTACACATCATGGAGCAGGAAATGAGAGGCTTGCACTACCCCAATTCTCACAGGGATTCCCCACTGTTGTCTAATCATGTGCTGTTCTATTGATGTGTAGTCAGTTGATAGGGTAATTGTATTTTGTGCGGTAGATCTCGCTTGAGTACAGTACTGTCTAGGTTTTAGTTATGAGAAACTGGTATGGATTTTAAGCTCTTAAATGAATAACAGATCTTTCTGTGCTTCACAAACTATAAGCACAAATCATGGAGGGATTAAGTAATGAAAAAAGGAACATTTAAAATATATGTATTTGCAGATGGTCTTTTGCATGGAACTATATCAGATGTATGCCAAATCACCATCATAGTTTTTGTTTCTTATAATGCTGGAAGGAGTTTGCAAATGAGATTGTCAGTCCATTAGAGGGGTTGTCTTAGCAGCTGCAGTGTGCCTGTCATAACTCTAGGGAGCTGCAAGGCCTAGGCATCATCAGAGACAGCTAATGAGCAGCATGGGAGGAAGACAGTTGTCTTCGAGCTCATTCTCTATTGAGTCCACTTTATACTCTGAGCTGCAGTCATTAGCCCTTTAGGGGTGAAAGACATAAGACTGCAGCTGAAGCTGTGCTGGTTACTCAAGCCTCTTTGGTCTTGATAATAATGCGGTGGTTTTTCTGCAGTCTGAGGGAGTGCAGGATGCTGTAGTCTGATATCTAGGTATATGATAAGAAAAGAATCCCTCAGCACCAGGGTAGTTACCGTGAGCCCAACAATGCCTCATGGGCATAGGCTAAGCCTTATTTATGAAATAAAACCTTTCCCCAAAAAAATCTATAGACAGGCTGGATTGAGGGAAGATGCACTTATTTTATGGAAGTAGCAATTTCACTTATTCTGTCAACTTCATTTCCTGTGGTCTAGCTCGTTGGACCTGAAAGTGCTTATACCTTTGAAGGTTCGTGCAGGAGGGGGCTGTGCTGTCCCAGGCAGCTGGTCGGGACACACTGGAGTGTCTGGACAGGTTTGGCTTTTGTGGTCCTGCCACCTCCATGCAGTATGCAGATCTATTTTGAAGATAGTGATATTATTATGCCGAATTAAATTAAAGCAGGTTTCTTCATGAGGATGTGGGAATGTCTCTCCAGTGCTGCAAGTCGATATTGATTAGCCCCAGTGGGAATCTAGTAGCAGCAGCACAAGAAGGGTTACTTACTATTGTTTTGTGGCAGCACATATGTTTTGCAAACTGTTGTTTTGAAGGTCAACCATTTGCACATACCACTTTTGCCAGTTTTCCTGTCTGCCTTCAGCTCACAGTCAGACTGGCCATAGTTATTTCCTTATAGTAAATTTTGAGGTTGCATTTGAGATGAAGGCAAGAAATAGTGCAGATTGTCAGTGATAGCTTATGAGGTTGTTATGATAAGACATTAGCTAGGGATAGGAGAAAAGTAAGAAGATAATGCGTTTGCCTGCTTGCCTGATAATGATGTGGCAGTTTCTGTGCACATACATTGCAAGTAAGTCAGCATGTTAAGAACCACTGATAGGAAGGTCATAAAGCCTGCAAAGTTGTTCCAGCTCCTGTTTTATACAGATATTTCACAATATAAATTATGAAATTTGCTTTTAGCAAGTTTTGCTTCCTTTTATTTTAATGGAATTGGTCTATGTATAAATATATATATAAATGTGTTCTATTATAAACTCCATTTTCAGTGATCCATACATTTTCTTTTACTGTGCAGCAGCTTCTGCAAGCACACTTTATTTTTCCCAATTGTTTCAGCAAAAGCAGGGAAAAAGAGTATATGATGATGGATTTTGTATACAAAGGTGCATCAGAAAATTATCAGAAATAAGACAATCCTTTATATTTTTTCCTACTTTTTTTTCTTGTAAAACTTTACTTTCCCTTTTCCTTAAGCCTTTTTTAAAGATTGTGAAATTCATATTAAAAGATGTATGTAAGCACAGTCTGATCTTTACCACCCAGGCAAAATCATTGTGACGTCCAAATGCAGAATTCTTTCAGTCTACTGAGTCTACTGAGAAAAAAGTGTCTTAGTAAAGATTTGGAGGAACGATAAAGTCCAGTAAGAATAAGAGATTTTGGTTATTTGGGGTTTTTTGTTGTTTGTTTGTTTTAATGTCATGACTGACCAAACAGGTCCCAAGAAAAGTTTGTTTGAAACTGAAACCAAATCTTCAATTTGGCCATTATAGTTGACTTTATAATTCCTTAGTAAAGTTTTTTTTATTGCTATACTACCTCGTAACAGATAGCTAAACTAACCTGTTAACAGGGATCGATGTGTATTTGAGGTAGCCAGCATGCTAATTACTGCTTCCTCAGTTTGGGAATTCCACCTTGTTCATCAAACATGAAATACCGAAATCAACAACAGTCTGGCATTTAACATTTTCATATTACCATCTTCACTGTTACTGATATGGTTTTTTAAGTTGTATTTTACATGACTAGTTGCAAACATGAGTTGTTTCTCAGTATAAGAACAGCTGGTAACAGCAGATTGGGAGTGCAGGAAAGCAGAGATGAATTGCCCAGGCCTATCACTTGCACACCAGACGGATATAGGAATTAAAATGTCACTGTTTTGGACGGGGGTGATCAATGTGATTTTGAAGCCTGTCTCCACCTCGCTTCAGGTGACAAAACATTCCTGACAACAGTGTTAGGAAAGTCACTTGTATTATGTCACCTATAAATTGGTTGGAGACTTCCTTGTCTGGGGAACCTTTTGATGTATCACCAGCTGAAATTTTCACCAGGCTTATAGGAGAACTGCAGTATTGTTGATACAAACTCACCAAGACTTGACATTTCACAGCATGGACAAGAAAATGGAAATCTCAGTGGTAGACTTGTACTGCAGGAAAGAAACTGAAGGATGCCAAGCCCACCTCACTCCAGAGATTAAGGTTTTAAAGTCAGCTGTTATATACTCCAGTGTAGAAGCTTGAGTTTGCACCCAGTAAGTGGCTATCTGCTGACTAGAAAAATATAAATGAAAGTGTGAAGTG